>PVIC010039838.1:0-16968 GCA_004025085.1 Thryonomys swinderianus | reverse complement strand
CCAGAGAGCGAAAAGGAAGGAAAAGACTGGCAGAGAAAGGGCCAAGTATCCTGAAATATATTATCATGAAATATTAGTAATAACCAGAAAGTAGGATTCTAGGTCACTGCTGTTTTCTCTTTCCACTCTTCGGTACTGAAGATGTATTCAGTCAGAATGTCACATCGAAAAAGCAGTAACGGTACCGATGTTAAGATGAACCGAAAGGGCAGGCCGGAAAGAGAAGCCACTGCGGCGCTTTGTCCACAAGGGGGAGTCAAGAAACAGTTCCCCGCAGCGGTGGTGTCTGACCTGCGGCCCAGAATCCGCAGTCCCACCCGGGACCTCGGGGGAAGCCGCGGAGAGCGAGAAGGCGCTGCTGCGTCTGCAGACGCGGGCTCACCACCGAGCCCGGAGCTGGGAACGGAAAGGACGGAGCTTCGCTGTCCCTTGATCCCTGATCAAAGGAGACAGAAAGGTTCCCTCCAAGTGGGTCTTTCAGGGGCTGAAGGGAGAGAAGCCCGGTGCGCAGCTTCCTGGGCACAGAGCCGTGAGGCCCGGAGTTCCGACACCGCCAGAAGCACAGGAACCGTCACTTCAGAAACGGTCTCAGGGGGTGATTTGCCACCACCTGCCCCCCCGATGTCCAGCTCTTTCCTCGAGCCCTTTACATATTCCTTTATGTCATACACTCAAGAGATTCAAACTCAGCAAGCTGTGTCTTGGCTCCTCGAGACCAGTACTTGGCTCACGTGTTCTAAAACAAACCAAGTGTCGTTCTTTCTTGGGTCACAACCACGTGTGTACACATAGATTTTCTTTTGGCTTTTTTAAAAACAAAACTTCAAAGCCAGAACTTGGGCATCGTAAGGTTACTAACTACCTACCCTCTGGCCCTCTTCAGTGGTGCTCACGGTTCCCGTAACGCAGCAGTAGGATATTCTCCTCTTTGATAGGCTGGCTTCCTCATTACCGGGTTAGCATCCAAGTGTTCTTTGTAAAACACTTACAGACGCTGGAAACACCGCCAAGCCCTCCCTCCGTCCCCAGCCAGCCTGTGGGGTTTGCTCACGGCTCATCTCCTCTTCAATCTTGAAGAATCCAACATCCTCCGAAAACCAGGCCCAGCAAACCTGCTGCTTGTACCCTAAGAACAGTGCTGCTCCCCTCGCGCTGTTCCTCAAACCACCTCGTCATCCTGGGACCAGCAGAGCCTGAGCCAGTCAAGTGCGAGAAGGCGCCGGGGGCCCGTCCTTCTACCAAGGGCCTGCCGCGCCCTCGCACATGTGTTAACAGGAGCGAAGCGAGAGCTAACGAGACTCCGACTGGCCCCCATGTGCAACCTGGGTCCGTAACGGTCTCTTCCGTCATTTGCCACGCTGCCCTTGACTAGGAGAGTTCTCAGGCTCAGCGGATCTAAATCATTTTCCTAACGCCCACTGGTAACGTGCTTACAACTTCTTGGCATCTTCCCTGCCTTGATAAAATTCTCTAATTTTTGTATTCTTAGTTCAGTATATTTACATGCAGACCAACATTTACTGTGTTAGAACCCTCAATCCATACCATTTGTTTTTAGGTTATTTTTAAAAACACTTTCCGAGTTGTCGAGTATAAATTTACAAGGGAAACTGAAATACTTTCCTCCCTTCTATGCTGCTTATAGCCAGGCAGCCGAAAGAGAGCTGAGAGGGGTGCAGAGAGTGTGTGTGTGTGTGTGTGTGTGTGTGTGTGTGTGTGGACACACACAGAGATGCTCCCTGCACGTACACACGGAGCTGCTTAAGAAAACACCAAAGATGGGCAAATTCTCCCAAGGCAAATACCCTGGAGAGAGTCCCGCTGCATCACACACAGCCTAATTCTATACAGTGGAAGAACAATTAAAAGTAATAGCCACATAGGTCTAAGCACCTCAGGTATGAAGCATCCCATGAGTCGGGTTCTATTCCACAAAGAAATTTTTCCAGACCCCTCGCTGTTTTCTTTCTTTCTTTTTTCTTTTTTGCTTTTGAGACAGGGTCTCGCTTTGTAGTTCAGGCTGGCCCTGAGCTCACTATGGTGTCCAGGCAAGCCGCCGCGAACTCAGCAATCCTCCTGCCTCTGCCTCCTGAGTGCTGGGATTACATCGCTGTTTTCTTTTGATCTCAACTTTCTTTGCACTTTCTTCCCCCAGATACTAACTGCGGCCCCTGCGTATCCCCCTTCTGTGGCCCCGTGTTCTCGGCTGTGACGATGGACTCGCGGCCATCATTTGACCGCGTTAACATCCAGTGCTCCCTTTGTGCTAATGGGACCTTGAGTCCATGAGATTCTGGGATTAAGTTTCCACCCACAGTCTTGAAACTTGGCTCATTTGTATCTTCCTTTCTACCTTCATGCTTCTACATCTGAAATTATTAAATATTCTTGACTTTGGTACTCAAGAGCTCTTGCTATGTATCCTAGGTCTGAAATCCACAATCTCTTTCTTTACTAATCACTATCATTTTTATTGGCAGCAGCAACATATCAAGCTCAACATGTCCCCTTATTTCTTACTATCTTCATAGTCTGGAGCTTTTCAGTGTACCGAACAGTTTCTTGTGAGGCTATCACAAGCTCAGGAATACAGCTCAGAGATCCCTGATCACACCCCACTTCCCTCTGACACGCTGCCTCTCCTCAGCTCACACAGTAAAAGCATAGTACAATACAGTCATAGTGTATACAGTATATTGTTGCTCTGGTACTGCACAGTACAGAAACACAAAGTATAGCAACCCCATGTCCTGATGGATTTGCAAAGCAAACCACGTGTTTACCATGTGCCTCAGGCTGTTAAAACATGTGACTATAGACTGGATAGCTTAAATAACAAACATTTATTATTCACAGTTCTGGAGGGAATAAATCCCGGATCAAGGTGCCACTGGATCTAGGATCTGCTATGGACACTTTCTAACTTACACCTTTGGCCTCTGTACGTTTGTAGCTAAGGCTCACTGGAACAAAAGAACTTAGAAATATTTCAGTTTCTACTATCTGCTATAGTTTAGATCTTGAATACTCCCCTGAGACCACATATGCTGAAGATTTGGTCACCAGCCTGTGGCACGATTGAGAGGTTATAAAACCTCTGGAAAGTGACAACTACTACAAAGCACTTAGGTCACTAGAAGGTCCCTTGCGGGGACACTGGAACCCCACTCTCCTTCCATTTCTCTCCCATGCTTTGCAGACATGACATACAAGCCCTGTGTTAAATGGGCCAAGTGACCATGAACTGAATCCCCCAAAACTGTGAGCCACCATAAACCTTTCTTTCAAGTTAAGTTATTTTTTGCATTTGCTACAACAATGGGAAGCTGACAAACACACTATCCTAGGCTATATCAATGTTAACCTGAAAAGGTAGCAATTTTCCTGCACTGTATTAAGAATACCTTACTTGGCCTCTTATCATAACTACCATCACACACTGTGATCCTGGTCACACCTCACTGCCTTCTTGAAATTGGAAGAGCAACCTACAGACCTATGAGGGAAAAGAAAAGTTCAGAAAACCCTCAGGGAGGCAGGTCGACCTTTCCTTCTCCCGAAGTCCGTGTCTAGTGTCACAGGTACAGAGAGTACACAGTAAATCCTAGTTCAGGGCAAGCATCGAGATGCAAGGCTCAGGGCGGAAGGAGAAGTGGGCACGGGATAGTCCTTTGAGGTGTGTCCGCTCTAACAGTCGGCAGGAGTTGCTCAGATCAGGGAACGGGAGGCCCAAAAAGATGAGACACACGGGCTGGGTAGGGGCAGTCACGCTCCCTTCTCCACCTCCAAAGCCGCAGGCTGCTGCGAGTCCCTGCAAGGTCGCTGGGGAGAGAGGACTTCCCTCTAGCAAAGCTGAGCCAGGCATTGGCCAGGGTGGGCCCTGCGGGACCCAGAGCTCTGCCTGGCCCGCCCACCCTCCCTCAGGAGCCTGTGGGCTGCTTGCTAGCTGAGGCCTCCTGCTCAGTCTCCCCTAGGGGCAGGGAGGAGGGGCTGTGTGCTTCCAGTGCCGGACGGGGCACCTTCCCCAACGAGCCAGACCCAGGAGCTGTGCTCCAGCAGAGAGGAGCCCAGCAATTCAAAGTACTGGAAATTACACCCCCTGCAGCTTCCTCAGCATCCTGCCTCGGAAGCCCTTTCTCACAGCTAAGCCCTGCCAAAAAGAAACTGAGCAATGAATTTTTTAGACTTAAAATGAGATCCTCAAGAGTGAACCCAAGAACTTTAGAAAACTCCCCTCTTAGCTTTCATCACCTGTAAGAAGTACATTTGCCTTTGTATCTGTGCACCTCTTCACTTTTTTCTCCTGGATTCTAAGGTTGGGTGCCCTTCGTGACTTCTCTGCCTTCCCAAATCTAACTTCCCAATTTGGGCCAAATGACACTTGCATACCCTTTGCACGGCTTATGCAAGATGCTATTTCTACCGTGTGCTCCGCAGAGCCCTGTTCTGTACATCCGACACACTTGGGCGTGTGACAGCCCCTATTTAAATGCTCTGCGGAGCTACAGGAACCGGCTGCCACACGCAGGTCTGCAGCACGTCTCTTCCCTTGCAGGTAACAGACTCAAGCAGAAGCTTCGCCCCAGCCTCTGTGGAACAGGTCTCCCAATTGCTTCTGCCAGCATCTGTCCCTGGCACAAGGGTCTTCTGCTTATTTACCACGTACACTGTGAACCTTTACACATTACACTTCCGGCCAGCAGGGCCGCTCTGCGCCAGGCTTTACGTAACAGAAAGGGCTGCTGTCTGGAGTTAGGTGCTGCAGATAACCTCAAGTGCCAGCCCAGGTTTACTTCCCGTCCCCAAGTAGCCACAGACTGTCCCCAACTCATTTCTGACTCTCAGCCACAGAAGCTAAGTAACAGAAAAAGAGTACCACCTGATCATCACCAATTATTTCATTATGAGACTTCTTACATAAGCCCCACGTCTCTTCGTCTCCATTTCTCTTTCTGAAAATCTTCCTTTTATGGGACTATGGATGGTGTCTGACTTCTGATGATTTGACGTATGATCTCTTGGCTTTATGGTGGTACAGAAGTGATACAGGTTCAACAGAAACTGTGCTTCAGATCCTGAATTCTGATCTTTCCTCACACTGGTGGTACACAGTACAATACTCCCTTGCAAAGCTAGGCTTTAGTAGCATGTCAGGCACGTGGTCAAGACGGGGGACACAATCGGCCCTGTCCCACAGGCAGCAGAGGTTAGTTACCACACCCAGCAGGACAGGGCAGGAAGCCCATTTTCAACTTCCAGTGCTTTCAACTTAGGATAGGTTTATCAGGAGGCAGCCTTGCCACAAGGCAAGGACCATCTGTATCTGAAAAATAGTTAATACAACCATAAATTTTCTCCTTTTTTTGGCCTTTATTGATAAATATATCCATGTTCTCCTGACTAGGTGGTTTTTATTACTTCAATCTTTTATTGGGGCTTACATTAACTCCTTCTGAGCTGTAATTCATTTTACAACTCTGCTCAGGCCGAAGTAAGAACTGCTGGAGGATAATGGGCCTCCTCTTGGTGGCTAAGGCCTGACATACTGCTGCAGCCCTGAGGTGTCCATGAACGCTCCACTTGTGTTTCCTGTTAGTTTTCTCTTCTTAGTTGTGTCACAGTTGCTTCCCAGACCTTCCTCTTGAAAGCAGGAGCCTATATTATCAAGTTACCCATTCCTAAGAGACAGGAGAAACTTGTGCAATGATTCCATCTAATTTAAGAAATGTTTACACTTACAAACACATCCATTATCCAAGTCAAACAGACACTTCTGCCTCCACTTGAGCCAGACATAGCAAAAAATGAATACTAAATTTTATCTCTTGCCTCTAAAAGCAGGAGCTAAATCTCCATCTTACCAAACTTCTGAGCCTGTCTCGTCTTTCCCATTAACATCACTTGTGAAGCTTACAACAAATGGTTTCCCACTACATGGCATGCCCACGGGCGGGCCAAAGGCTGTCAGCTACTCTGTCCTAAGTGTACTTCTTCCATCAGGGAGCCATTGGGTTTTTTTCTTTTCCAAGAAGAAAAAAATAAAATTTCTAGAATTGAATTCCAAACAAGTTCATAAATGAAAATAGCCAAGAAGACCCAAGGTACAAACAGTATCCCAGGGAGAAACACAAGCAAAGACATAACAACCCTTCT
Source organism: Thryonomys swinderianus (assembly GCA_004025085.1). Classification (NCBI taxonomy): domain Eukaryota; kingdom Metazoa; phylum Chordata; class Mammalia; order Rodentia; family Thryonomyidae; genus Thryonomys; species Thryonomys swinderianus. The sequence continues at coordinate 10,815 of PVIC010039838.1, read as the reverse complement.
AAAATTAGAAGGGAAATATAATGTTCAATGTTACTCAGCTGTTACTTCTATTTTAGAATGTCTTTAACATAATTTTGTTACAGACATATTAGTGTTCAAGGAAAACTGCTGAATGAGTAAGTGGGTGAAGAATAAAAATGGAAAAAGGAGGATGTGAACAAGAAGAAAAGATCTGGAGGTTAAATTGGATTCGTTTGATTAGCAATCCTAATAACTGCTAGTTAAAAGTTCAACCTAGTCTCATCTGCACCAACATGGCTTAGAGAATGCTGATTTAATGCAGCAGTGTTTTTAATTATTCATCCAAATGTTAGAATCTACAAAGGCACCAAGTGTGCCATTTAAAACCAGACCACTCAGATAACTTAAGGCACGTAAAATCTAGAAGAAATACTAGCATTAGGTCCTAACCTTCCACATTTTGTCGTTTTATGTTCAACTATATAACCATAATGTTCTCATTAATTTTTGGCATCAAACTCATATAAGTAAAGAAGAAATTGTGGCCAATACTTACATTCAGAAGTTCCTTTAGCTTTTTCAGTTGTGACAAGGAAAGCATTTCTTTCTTTAGTGTCTCTAATGTACAACCAGGGACACTTCTCAGACCACAGTAAGATTTCAGAACACTGAATTACATATTTCTACTAGAAAATTCTTAAAGTGGGAAAAAAATCAGAGAACTAAAATAAGTTTAATTCTCTTTTAAACTATGTAAGGTGAATAAAGCCAGATTGGGGAAGACTGTGTTGCTTGAAGTTTTGCTCTCCTTAGATGGAAGACAGCTTTGAAGAAAATAATACTCCATACAATTACTCTTGCAAAAGCCAGTTTCAACTTCAGTAGGCACAGATTGACATTCTTTTCAACAATTTTTTTAAATGGAGGTTTCTGCTATTTAATGTCATATAAGGTAAGGATTTAATAGCTTCTCCTGCAACCTTATCAAACATCACTTGATTATGTTCTTACTGGCAATTTTTAAAAAAGCATTTCTGGATGGATTCACAATTTTTTTCACTTCATCAGACTTTGGGAGATCATTTCTATGAGAAAACTGAGTGAATAGCAGTTTAAAAATTACCAGTATTGTCGTTTATAATTAGTTTTTCTCCCCCTCCCCATATACACAACAACACAAACTAAACTGATTCATAAAACTGGTGTTCTGGGAGAAAGCTAAAGAATTACAAATTTCTGTTATCAGTCCTTAAGCAATTATAATATAGATTTCTAAGTGTTCATCCATAGCTGCTCCCTCAGCACATCTCTGGATGTTGGCTGGTTATATGGCTTCCCAGAGCAAGGTTTGTACGCACCAGACTCCCTTGCAGCTAGGCAAGGAACCTGCTTTTAGACAACAGGACTGGGGGACATGTGATGGTGTAATTTCTAGGGTATTTCTTAAATGAAGATACTCCTTCTCACTCTTCCTCCATCTTGCAGGTGGGAAAAATGGGCTGGCCTCTGAGTGAGAGAACCATGCACACAGAGGCCAGAGGGACAACTGAAGGGATCCCAGGTGACAGTGAAGACTTCACATAACCTCCTAAGCTGTCCACAACTGAATGTTCACGTAAAAGAAAAACAAACTACCAGTACCATTTCAGGAGCTCTATTAGGTGCAGTGAAAATTATAACTAGTGCACAAGATATGGATGAGAAAATGTTTGGAGTCAAGCCAAGATCTACTAATCTCACAAAATCTGATGGTCCTTTAATTTAAGCAGACAGTCTCACTAAAGAGTTGGTAAAGTTTTAAAAATATTGTTGTTATATTTTAAAAGACATTAATATCTTACTATTTTGCTATAGCTGTGGTCCAATTAGACCTCATTCTTTCTTGCTTACTCTTTAGAGTCTGTATATTGAATGCTCCCCAAACACCCATGTGTTGAAGGCTTTCTCCCCAGCCTGTGGCATTATAGAAGGTGGTGGAACATTCAAGAGATGGACCCGGCTGGGGAGTCCTTGAGCCACTGAAGTGTGCTCTTGAGGGAAATATTGGGACCTTGGTTCCCTCCCTGCCTTGTCTGTTTCCTGGCTGCCAAGAGGTGAAGTGACTTTCTCTGTCATAAGCCCCCACCGGGACATACTGAGCCACACCGGCACAGACCAGCAGGGCTAAGCATCCACTGTGGATTACTGCCCCTGAAACTGTGAGACTAAGTTCTTCTTTTATGTTGATTATCTCATTTGTTTTGTTACAATAACAGAAAGCTAACAATATTTACATTTTTACTCATGAAAGAGAAAATAACTTTCAGATTTAAATGAGCTAACAAGATTTTTTTCTCTTCTATATTTTTTCATGAGTCATACTGTGTGTGTGTGTGTGTGTGTGTGTGTGTGTGTGTGTGTCTACCTAGGCATGTGCCCATATGCTGGGAGGACAAAGAAGTGTATAGAATACAACAGAAAATAAAATGGGGACTCAGGTATCCAGTAAACTTTAGCTCTCCATTGTAACTGGGCAAAAAATAACTATTCCCCCCCCCAAAAAAAAAACCATTCCCGTTTAGATACTTAAGCAAACTGTATGTTGCATTTTTTTTTTTGAGACAGGGTCTCACTTTGTAGTTCAGGCTGGCCCTGAGCTCACTATGTAGCCCAGGCAAGCCTTGAACTCAGCAATCCTCCTGTCTCTGCCTCCCGAGTGCTAGGATGACAGGTGTGAGCCACCACACCCGGCTAAACAAACTGTATATAGCTTCTGTAAATATATTTTCTAGTCACGAAGAGGGATTTTTTTCCTTCTCTCACATTGTTGCAACAGAAATTAATTGGTATAACATACTTAACATATATAACATTGAACATGATATGTAAGAAGTGTTTAATAAATATAAGTCTGCTTTCTTTCATGTCATGTATTTATTCATTAAAGTTACACTATGTTTCAGGTTCTATACTAACACTGGAAATGGAAGTAAATAATTCAGAAGGAGATGAATGCCCTCACTAAGAGTTTTTTGAGAGATAGTAAAGTAATACCTTAGGAGCAGAGGGCAAGTAGTTTGAAGGAACAGTTTGATTTAATTTTTTAAATTTCTTTTTATGAAGCAGTACATGCTGACTACAGAGCTTTTATGAAATATAAACAAGCATTAAAGAATAAAAATATTCCTAATTCTATCACTCAAACAACCACTGTGAATATCTGGGAGTATATCTTTCCTATATTTCATTTTATCTGTGTGGTATATTGTCATATCATAAATGTAAAGGCTATAGAAAACAGGCAGATACAGTATAAATACTTCTAAGCTTCTTTTCTTGCTTGAATTTCATGAAAAAAATGTGTATTATTAAAATTTCAATTGCTGCATTATAATTTCTTGCCTAGATGTACCAGAATCCATTTAACCACTACTATATTGGGAGACTCAAATGTCATTTCCTGTTCTCATTCTTTTCTATTAAAATTAACACTCATTTAGTAATATCTCTGTAGAGAAGTTTTTCCTGCTGCCTTTAAATAAGGTACTTTCCTTACCCTAAAAAGGTTCCCTGCTTCCTCCCTTCAATTCATTTAAATCTTTAAATTTATACCATAAGTGATTGTGTTTATTGCTTATTATCCACTAGAAATGAAGCCCAACACAAGCACTAACCTTGGCTTCGCCATTAAAGTATCTCTAGGACCAAGAACACAGCTTGGCATACAGCCTGGCCAACCAATACTTACTGAATGAATGAAGAGGAGTTAATATTGCAACAAACATTCTCAAATAAAATTTTATGGGCATTTTATAGATAACAACTTCCTTAAAACAAATGCATTAAAGAAGAAAATCCCAAGTCAAAGGAATATTAATGGTGTTCACTCATTTGATGTAAATCAGTACTCAGCAAGGGATTTTATGATATGCTTCCTCTAAAAGAGAAAGAGCTCATTTCTCTGCATCATCACTAGAATTTAGTAGTATTATTTTTAAAACATTGAAAGTTCTACCTTCCTGTGATTTTCAACTCTTTGGTTATTACAAACATGCCATTTCCATGTGTTATTGCTCATTAATATTTAAGAAAAATATTAAAAGAAAATTTGGACATAGTCTCTTTTTCTCAGATTTTGATACATAGCAAGTAACTTGGATGAATAAAACAAAAGAAAAAAACTACAGCATGAGTCTAAGCAAATGCAGTGACACAAAGAATTAGTAAGTAAAATCTAATAATAGTTATGCTAATAGTGTATCTGCATCTTTATTAACCGTCTTTATGTGTGTCTAAATCTATTTATGTATCTGTATCATGTATCATGATATATATATCGTGTGTGGGTGTGTGTGTGTGTGTGTGTATCTGTGGGCATTGCTTTCTGCCATTTTCCCCCTCTTTTCTTCTAAGATAGTCACTTTTCCTTATTTTATATTTTGTTTTCTTTGCTTGTCTTCATTTGCTTGACAGTATTATTGTGATTAGTAATCAAATTACACTGGTGATAAACTATGAAACCTTGGAACCTTTTTTAAAGGAAATATTCTAGTTACTGGTAGCTGTAAAACAAATCATCCTAAAACTCAGTAAAATAAAGGAAGAACCATTTGATAATGCGCATGGATTCTTCAGGTCAGGGAACTAGGCAGGACATAGTGGGCGAGGGTTATCTTTGCTTCAATTTGTTCAGAACCTTCAGTTGGGACGCCTCAAAAGGCTGACCACAAAAACAGGGACCGTCTAGATTCCTTCCCTCACCTGCCTCAAACCCAGGCCCGGCTGAAACAGGAGTTCTTCCACATGACCTCTATTCCGCTTGGGCCTCCTCACAGCATGGTGGTAAGGGAGACATACTTCCCATATTGTGACTCTGACCTCTGACAATAATGGTTTCAAAGTTGCTTGGTCTTTGATGAACAAGCCCTGTATAGCACATAGCACACTGTTTGCCATATCATATGGCAGCCTATAGGTTAGCACCCTGCAGAAAAATGCCTGAAACAATGGGAATGTCTGAAACACTGTAACTTAGTGTTTAAGATGACTGGTCCAAGTACAGCAGGAATTCATCCAAGCAAGAGAGTGGTGGTGGCTGGGCCAGTCTGAGGTCCTGCCGCTGCACCATGGCTTGGACAGTGTGGGTGGGATTTGGGATCTACTTCCGGGAGTGAGCTGGTCAGGGAAGGGAGGAAGAGAGGAATGAGGAAGGGCATGGGCCCTGGAGCAGGTAGAGTCGGACGGGTAGACTGGAATGTTGTCAGCCGTAAGGAAAACTGGATAGAGGATCAGCTATGAAGAGCGTTCGTGCACTAGCCAGATTCCACTTGAGAGACTTATTTAAAAATTTTTATCGAGCCAGGCGTAGTGGCTCAAGCCTGTAATCCCAGCACTCGGGAGGCAGAGGCAGAGGCAGAGGATTGCTGAGTTCAAGGCTTGCCTGGGCTACATAGTGAGCTCAGAGCCAGCCTGAACTACAAAGCGAGACCCTGTCTCAAAAAAAAAAAATTTTTATCAAGGGCCGGAGATTTGGTTCAGTGGTTCCAGCGCCTGCCTCACAAGCCCAAGGTCCCTGGTTCATTCCCCGGTAACCCCATACAACAATACTGGGTGTGGTACACCCACTGGCAATCAGTACCTCATACCACAGATGCCGAGCTTGGTGGCTCAAGCCTGTAATCCCAGCACTCCGGAGGCAGAGGCAGGAGGATTGCTGAGTTCCAGGCTTGCCTGGGCTACATAGTGAGCTCAGGGCCAGCCTGAACTACAAAGCGAGACCCTGTCTCAAAAAAAAAAAAAAAATTTATCAAAAAGTTGTGTTTAGGGCTGGAGGGTTAACTCAGTGGTTCCGGTGCCTGCCTCACTAGCGCAAGGTCCTGAGCTTGACCACCGGTAACCACATACAAAGCTGGGCGTGGTGACTCACACCTGTGGTCCCAGCACTCAGGAGGCAGAGACAGGAGGATTGCTGAGTTCGAGGCTTGCCTGGACTACATAGTGAGCTCAGGGCCAGCCTGAACTACAAAGCGAGACCCTGTCTCAAAAGAAAAAAAAAATGCTGTGTTCATAATGACTAAATGTCAGGTTTTACAGAACAAAACACAGAAAAGATCAGAGATTAGGAACAGTCACTAGGAGCCAAATCCACACACCACACAGAGTAGTAGTGTTTATTAATTTTTAAGTCATTTCTTCTTTTAAAAACTTAAGTACAGTCATCCCTTTGTACCCACAGGCGATTCATTCCAGGATGCCCCGTAATTCCCCAAGGCAGAGGTGTTCAGTCCCTTCTGCAGAATGGCACAGTATGTGCAGAGAACCTAGACACATCTTCCCGTGCTCATCTCTAGACTACTTATACTATGGCAGCATCAGCATGCTGTGTACGCAGCTGTCATACTATATTGTTTAGGGGTTAATGGCAAGAAAGTCTGTATATGTTCAGTACAGATGCAATTTACAATTTTTTTTTTTTGCTTCAAGTTTGAGTGAACTCAAAGAACTCACAGATACACAGGTCTGAGTGAATATTTATATTTAAAAGGGAAAGAATATGTATCAGTAGTATACATGAAGGCTAGTACACCTTTCTTTACCTCTTCTGTCCTCCAAGCCGTCTAACTCACTAGCACTGAACTGAGATTTCCCCTTCACCATCCCTCCACCACACCACAACACGTCTGTACCCCTTAAACTCTCTCACTCACCACAAATGCTTTAAGGAATCTCAGATGTTCCTTCAAAACTGAGCAGAGAGGGCCGGAGGGTTAGCTCAGTGGTTCCGGCGCCTGCCTCGCAAGTGCAAGGACCTGAGTTCGATCCCCGGTAACCACATAGAATGCTGGGTGTGGAGACACGCCCACCAGCAACCAACACCGCATACCACAATGCCGGACGAGGTGGCTCACGCCTGTAATCCCAGCACTCGGGAGGCAGAGACAGGAGGATTGCTGAGTTCGCGGCGGCTTGCCTGGGCACCATAGTGAGCTCAGGGCCAGCCTGAACTACAAAGCAAGACCCTGTCTCAAAAAAAAAAAAAAGCAAAACTGAGCAGAGAGCAAAGTCGCTGAACTGGGTTACAGTTGGCTGAATTGCACACATCTTTGTACCACATCAGAAATAATATTCATATTACGGCTCTCATGGAAAAGATCACTCACTTCCCAAAGATATTTACTTCTTCCCTCTGAAATTCAGATATATTAACTTTAAAGACATCGTGCAGAGGAGGGGCACCAGAGAAGCCTGGAAACAGAATAATTTACAATGGAAAGACATTCAGTTTTTAATCCTATCTCTGTCCTGACTGTAGCCAATAGCTGCCCCTGAGCCCATGTCTCCCTAAACTTCAGGTGTTCTCTTGCCTCTCTGTGGGATGCTCTACCTCTTACGTGTCACAATAACCTCGAACTTTACACACTGCAAGCACAACTCATCCTTTTCCCTCCAACTCTGTGCTTCCTCCAGATTTACGAGGCTGGTGACCCCCACGGAGGGAGCAGCGGGGGAAGCAGGGGCTCAGGACTGACACTCTGCTTACTTCCCGCATCTAACAGGCCTGAACATGCTGCCTCTTTAAGGGATGCATGTGACATATATTTAATAGAATCTGGGCTATGTGGAATAGTAACAGAATAGGATTATATCAAATATAATCAAATACCTGTTCTAATTCAGTTACTAAATCATCAGTGTACAACAAAACACAAAACTGCTTAAATATAAGCTAATCTTTGTTGTACTTCTTTATTATTTAAAAAAGTTCCTAGGAAACTATAATCAAATCATATGTACTGCATGCTTGTGGGTGTTTGTACATGTTGCATGCATGGGTGTGGGCAAGCACGTGTGCTGTGTGTGCCCGTGTGCATGCTGACTTCTAGAAAACAATGTAAACGATGAAAAGACAATGAAGAAGTAGAGCCAAGACCTATGTTGCTGGTCGGACACTTCCCAACAACTGCTCCATTCTGCTTCCCTCGGCCTCCTGTGTCCGGAGGCTTCCGGTTCCGGTGATGACAAGCAGCCCTGTGGTTCAGATCATCTCGCCTCAGGATAGGAAGGTGCCCATCTTCCTTGGCACCACCTGCCTCAGGAACAGCCCTGTGGAACTCCAGCCGTGAGAAATGCGCTCAATCCAATGGGAAAGAGCGTTTGGAAAACATATCACTGCTCTTAAGAAGGGAAATAAAGTGAAGTGCTCTGTCTCAGCACTTCCATTTTTAAAACCCTTTGCCTAGAACTGATGATGCCATTTTGTCACCCAAGACAGATGCTAGAAGCTGAGGACGTAGAGGAGAAAGACAGAAAGAACCCAGGGTTCTTGGCCACACTGTGAAGCTTAACCACAGATATTTTCACGTGAGAGCCCAACAGATATTTCTAGGTGAGCTCCTAAGTTTTCTTACTCTTTAAAACATTCTGACTAGATTAAGGTTAGGTGTACCAGACAGAACTGAGAAAGACATAATAAACATGAGTGTTTTTCAGTTTAGATTTTGTTTTATTTTACATTACACAAATGCATGTTTCTTTTTTTTGTAAAGGGAAAACTGCAGAAAGTAATTTCTATGTATTCTAGCTTTTCTAGATTTAAGACAGTCAGAGCTTAACACACTAATGAAGGGAGAAGAAGGGTCCAGTTCACTTAAAGAAAAAGGCCAAAGGAACTGCACGCTGAGGGCCTCTCAGAATGGATCGCTTCCATCATTCTAATCCTGAGAGTTCTGTCGAAAGCAGCTAGATGATTTGTCTTCAACTGACTTATTCTTGGGAGCTTTTCTATGACTAAACAGGCAAATAGAAGCACCACCTTCTATCATTCAAGATCCTGTTACACTGCTTGAGATGCCAACCTCTAGTACTTTGATATCCACAGGGCTCACTGTGGAGTAATCACCCTTGGACAAAGCCAGGAAGGTTCCTCAGTTCATTTTTAAACAAACAAAGTGAATCTTTAATCATAGAACAATTGAGAACATACTACCCTTTTGCAATTACTGCTTCTTCCAAGCATTTTTTTGTCCTGTGATTTTTTTTTTTTCTGTACCAGGGATCAAACTTAGGCCCTGGTGCTTCTAAAGTAGGCATAGTACCACTTGAGCTAAATCTTCGGCCCATGTCCTATGACTTCTATGGGTACATTTTAGTCATCCCAGAAATGAATTTATAGTTTAAGTCTACTCTTATCTCTTTATTTACCTCTACTTTAGAATTCCAGAATATCTATTTTTAATATTTGGGGAAAAGGTACCTTATTCCTAGGTAAAAATGTAATTCTCCCTCAAAGATTTTTTTTCTAAAATAACTAGTTTTTAGAAAATATGCTAAACTTAAAAAACTTTCTTATAGCTCTTCACTCCACTGGAATAATGGCTAATATATATGATTTTAAATTAGAAAATTAATATCACTACAAAATTAAATTCATGTATTGAAGCTGCTTCCCCTAAAAATACATCAACGGAGCCACACTTTTTATCAGGCTCCTATGAATCAGCCTTCCATCACTGTACAAAATGCCTAAGAAAAATGAACTTAATAAAGGAAAAGGCTTATGATGGTTCACAGTTTCAGAGGCTTCAGTCCATAGACATGTGGCTCTGTCCTTTGTGGGTCTATGGTACATCACAGTATGTCACGATGCGAGCACACGGCAGAGGAGGCCAGTTCTACTCATGGCAGCTGGGGAGACAGTGAAAGGGAGTGGGACAGAGAGAGACAGGAAGGGTCAGGGGTCCAGGGTCCCTCCCGTGACACACCCCCTGACCTAAGCTCCTCCCACTTGGACCCACCTCCTAAAGATTCTACTTCCTTCAAGCAGCACCACTGATTGGTGACCGAGCTTCAGCTTATGTAACATCCAAACCACAACACTTCTCTGAAGAGGGATGAACAATGGGCAAGTGGTTTATATGTAACAATAAAGTTTTATTAGATACCCAGTGGGGATTCCTAAATAACTGATTCCAGAAAAATAGTAATTGTATATATTTATGGAGCATATTCTCATATTTACTGCAGCATTAGGCATAATGGTCAAATTATGAAATCAATCTGTGTCGATCAACAAATCAGGGAATAAAGAATGGAAGGTCAGATTTCAAAGGCAGGCTGTGATGGGCACAGCTTTTTCACACTTGCTGATTGTACTGTATCCGGCAGACATCACGGCAGGGTCCAGTGGTGTCTCACTGCAGTTCAGGCTCCACACCGTGGCTCAGAGGAAGGGAGACTTGCTGTCCAAATTATACATCTAAAATAGCATCGTCAGACCTCTAAACGCAAGACAAGGCAGACCTCCAGGTGCCAGAGGAACTCAGAAGTATAGTTATTCTCCTGATAGTTACTGCCTGGTCACACCCACATCAAACCCACAAACAAGCGGGTCTGCTGGGATGCCAGTACCTTCCTCATCTTTCTGCCACCAGCAATTTTTGGCAGAATGATGATATCTAAAGAGCAGTTGCAAGTTACAAGGGCTGGAGTAAAAAAACGACAGAAGTAAAGAAGCCCTAATGAAACAGTAAATAAAAAAAAAACAAACAAATAGCACTTTCTAGAGACAGAATAAAGGTTACCACTTTCCTCAAGAATTTATTAGCAATATTTTCATCAATCGTACAAAAGCAGTAAAGTCTGCTATATGGTAGAAGCTCAACTATTACTAAGTGTCAGGCACTTACATGTAGAATTTTATGATGGGAGGGACTTTTGGCACTTCAATGCTTTCTTTGTCAAGATAATATTCCCTTCCTCTTCACTGTATAATGACAAATCAATTTCAATTAAGAAGAAGCCTATATATATCTTAATGATCTATATTGAAGAAATTAACTCTAAATTACATGCTATCTATTGTCTATTTTTGAAACC
>PVIC010039837.1:0-16951 GCA_004025085.1 Thryonomys swinderianus | reverse complement strand
TGGGAATGTGATGAGGGGAAGGAATAAATATGATACAGAAAGAAAATAAAAGAGCATGTATAAAGGGGGGAGGAGGAGGGAGTGGGTAGGGATATGGGTAAAAATGAGAATTAACTTGTGGCATATACTGGCACAAATTTCCCAATGTTATATGTGATTTTGAGATGTATATAAATTGTACCAATAAAGAATTCAATTTTTAAAAAAAGGAAAAAAAAGAAAAGAAATAGTAAGGGACCAAATGTTCCTATTAAAAAAAATGTAAAGTCTAAAACAAACACACAGAAACAACAACAACAAAAAAAGTAAGGGACCATAAGAAATCAGCCCAGCATCTGCTAGATGATGCAAAGCAAAACAACATAAGTCTGATCATAATCAATGAAGAAACAGGAAATAGTGCAAATGATATAAAAAAGACAGAATGGCAGAAAATTTCCCATGCAGGTGAAAAGAATTTGACATACAGATAAGTGAGAGATATAGGACTCCAACAAACTGTCCTCCCAAAAAATCCACACCCTGGAATATAATAGGCAGGATAACAGAAACCTAACAGAAGAATTAAATATTAAAAACAATTAGAGAAAAGAAACAAATCATTTACAAAGGAAAGCCCATCATAATTACAGCAGACTTTTCAAAACAAATCCTCAAGTCAAGGAGAGCCTGGAATGAACTATTTCAAGCCCTAAAAGAAAAAAACCTTCAACCTAGTCTGTTGTATCCTGCAAAACTATCTTTCAAAGTTGAAGGAGAAATAAGATACTTCTATGACAAATAACACATGAGAAGCTTCATGAATATCAAACGAGCACTGCAAAAAATTCTAAACATTACACTAGAAGAAGACAGTGAGGGTCACAACTCCCTGAGGCCTCACAGAGTTAAACTGTTAGGTAAGACAAGAAATTAAACAGAAAGGGGAGAAATTTTTAAAAATAATAATGATAATAAAAGAGCCAATGACAGGAAAATATCATTACAAATCTAAATCAATGAATATCATTTATAACCATCAATGTTAATGGTCTGAATTCACCAAATGAAAGAAATAGGCTGGCAGAATGGATTAAAAAGCAAGACCCAACAATATGCTGCATTTAAAAAACTCACTTAATTCAGGAAGAAATGCAAGAGTGGCTATCTTATTTGCAGTCAAAGTAGATTTAAAACCAAAGCTAGTTAAGAGAGACAATGAAGAACACTACATCCTCCTACAAGGAAGAATCCAAGAGAAAGACGTGACATTAATAAATACATAAGCTCCAAATCCTAACACATCCAACTATATAAAACAAATATTAACAGGAATGAAAAACCAAATAAGCACTACTATAATAGTAGTGGGGGACCTCAATACCCCACTGTCACAAATAGACACGAGACAAAAAAAAAAAAATCAATAATGAAATACTAGCACTGAACCAAGTGTTTGAACAAGTGGAATCCATAGACATATAAAGAGGATTCTACTCCACAAAATCAGAATATACAATCTTTTCAGCTACATGCAGGTCATTCTCCAAAACAGACCACATGCTAGTTTATAGAACATGCTTAAGTAATTGCAAAGAAATTGAAGTTATCCCCTGTATACTGTCAGACCATAAGATCTTGAAATTAGAGATCAATAGCAAGAAAAATTCCAAGAACCTCACAAAGACATGGAAGTTGAACACTCTTCTGAGCAACCAATGAGTCACAGGAGAAATTAAGGAAGAAAGTAAACAGTTTCTACAATCAAATGAAAATTCCAGTACAACATATAGGTATTTATGGGATACAATGAAAGCAGTTCTATGAGGGAAATTTACAGCAGTAAACACCCATACTAGGAAAACAAATAAACTACCTAATGCTAAACCTCAAACTACAAGAAAAAGAGGAGAAAGACAAACCCAAAGCTTGACAGGAAGGAAATTGTAAGGATTAGAGTAGAAATTAATGCAGTAGAGACTAGGAGAATGATACCAAAAAATCAACAAATTGAAGAGTTGGTTCTTTGAAAGAATAAATAAAATCGACAAACCCTTAGCCAAAAAAGCAAGGAAAATGATCAAATCCAAGCAATCAGGAAAAGGGAGAAATCACTATAGATCAAACAGAATAAACACCCACTTTGAGAATTTGTACTCCAATAAGATGGAAAACACAGAAGAAATGGATAGATTCCTAGACACATACAAACTTCCATAGTTGAATGAAGAAGATATAAAAATGCTAAACACCCCAATATCAATCTGTGAAATTGAAAATGTAATTAAAAACCTACCAACAAGGAAAAGTCCTGGTCCTGATGGATTTACTAAATTCTACATTGCTTTTAGAGAAGAATCAATGCCACTACTTCTCAAAATCTTTAATGACATTGAAAGGGAAGCAGCACTCCCAAATTCATTCCTGGAAGCAACCATTACGTGGACTCTAAAAGCAAAACAAGAGAACTAAAGATCAATCTCCCCAATGAACATAGATGCCAAAATCCTTAATTAGATATTGACAAACAAAATACAGAGGATCATCAAGAAGATTATACGCCCTAACTAAGTTGGATTCATTCCAGGGATGTGAGGTTCAACATTAAGTAAATTAATAAATATAATACATTATATGAACAGACTCAAGGACAAAAACCATATGGTTATCTCAATAGTTGCAGAAAATGTACTTGACAAAATCAAACACCCATTTGTGATTAAAATCCTATAGAATATTGGAATAGGTGGCCTTTATCTCAACTTGATAAAAGCGATTTATGAGAAACCAGCAGCTAGAATCATACTAAGTGGTCAAAAACTGAAACCTTTCATGCTAAGATCAGGAATAAGACAAGGATCCCACTATCACCACTCCTGTTCAATATAGCTTTGGTAATATTAGCCACAAAAATTAGACCATAGAAAGAAAAGGAATAAAGATAAGTATGGAAGAATTTAAACTGTTGTCACTTGCTGATGACATGATACTCTATAGAGAAGATCCTAAAAAGCCAGCTAAAAGACTGCTAGACTAAATTGCCTGATTTAGTAGTTTACCTAGATACAAAGTTGACACTCAAAAATCAATAGCTTTTGTATACACAAACATCAGACCTAATGAGAGAGAAACAGGGAATCAACTCCTTTCATAATAGCATCAAAAAAAAGATAAATATTTACAAATCAATCTAACGAAGGAGATGAAAGACCTCTACTCTGAAAACTACAGCATTCTGAAAAGGGAGATTGAAGAGGATATCAAAAAATGGAAAAACATCCCTTGTTTCTGGCTATGAAGAACCAATATCATCAAAATGCCCATTCTTCCAAAACTACCGTATAGAAACAATGAAACCCTGACTAAATCCCAACAGCATATTTCACAGATCTAGAGAAAATAATCCAAAAATTCATCTGGAACCACAAGAGACCTAGAAAAAGCAATTCTAGGCAATAAGGTCATGGCAGAGAGTATCACAATCCCCAATTTAAAACTATACGACAAAACACTGTGACAAAAATAGCATGGTACTGGCACAGAAACAGCCCTGAGAACCAATGGAATAGATTAGAAGATGCAAAAATAACTCCAGACATACTAAGCTGTTTCATCTTTGACAAAGGAGCCAAATATCCTCAATGGAATATAGATAGCCTCTTTAACAAATGGTGCTGAAAAATGGGTTTTGACCTGCCAAAGATTAAATCTAGATCTATCTCTTTCACCACACAGTAAACTAAAATCAAAATGGATTAGAGATCTAAATATTAAAATAAAAACACTAAGCCTGCTCAAAAATAGGTTAGGTAGAACTCCTGTAGACATTGGCTTAGGAAAAGACATTATAAAAAAAACCTCAGCAGCCCATCAGCAGCCCAGGAACTAGCAGAAAGAATCAACTGGGACCTCATTGTATTGAAAAGCTTCTTCACAGCAAGAGAAACTACCAACAGAGCAAAAAGACAACCTACTATATGGGCAAAAATTTTTACCTGCTGTTTCTCAAACAAAGGACTACTATCTAGAGTATAAAAAGAACTTTTAAAATCAGCCCCTGCAGGGAAAGAATAAAAATGATTCCGAAAGAGAATGAAAGAGCATGTACATAAGGGGTGGGGGTTGTGGGTGGGTAGGGATGTGGATAAAAATGAGAATTATCTTCTGTCATATACTGGTACAAATTCCCCAATACTGTGTGTGATTGTGAGCTGTATATAAAATGTACCAATAAAGAATTCAATTTTAAAAATCAGCCCCTCCAAATTTAAAGACCCAATTCAAAAATAGGCAACCGAAATAAATTAAAGAAGAAATTAAACAGTTTCTACAACTAAATGACAACCCCAGCACAACATACAGGAATTTATGGGACACAATGAAAGCAGTCCTGCGAGGGAAATGCATAGCAGTGAATGCATACAGTCGGAAAATAGAGCAAACTGAAATAAACAATCTAACGATGAACCTCAGACAATTAGAAAAAGAGGAGCAAAACAAACCCAAAGCATATACTAGAGAGGAAATTACAAGGATCAGAGCAGAAATTAATGCATTGGAGACAAAGAGAACAATACGAAGAATCAATGAATCAAAGAGTTGGTTCTTTGAAAGGATAAATAAGATTGACAGACCCTTAGCCAACCTTATCAAACAAAGGAAGGAAAAGGCTCAAATTCATGCTATAAGGAATGAAAATGGGGAAATCAGCACAGACCCAGAGGAAGTCCAAGGATAATAAACATGTACTTTGAAAATCTATACACCAAGAAGATGGAAAATCTAGAAGAAATGGATAGATTCCTAGACACATATAAACTTCCAAAGCTGAGTGAAGAGGATATAAATACGTTAAACAACCCGATATCAATCTGGGAAATTGAAAATGTAATAAAAAACCTACCAACAAAGAAAAGCCCTGGTCCTGACGGCTTCACTGCTAAATTCTACAAAACTTTTAAAGAAGAGTTAATACCAGTACTTCTCAATCTCTTTAATGAAATTGAAAGGGAAGCAGTACTCCCCAAATCATTCCTTGAAGCAACCATCACCTTGATTCCAAAGGCAGGGAAAGATCCCACCAAAAAAAGGAAACTACAAGCCAATCTCTCTAATGAACATTGATGCAAAAATCCTCGATAAAATACTGGCAAACAGAATACAGAGTTATCAAGGAAATCATACACCCTGATCAAGTCAGATTTATCCCAGGGATGCAAGGCTGGTTCAACATACATAATCAATGTAATACACTATATTAACAGACTCAAGGACAAAAACCATATGATTATCTCAATAGATACAGAAAAAGCATTTGACAAAATCCAACACCCATTTATGATCAAAACCCTACAGAGAATTAGAATTGATGGACTTTATCTCAATTTAATACAAGCTATTTATGAGAAACCAACAGCCAGCATCATACTCAATGGGCAAAAACTGAGACCTTTTACACTAAGATCAGGAACAAGACAAGGATGCCTGTTGTCAGCACTCTTGTTCAATATAGTGCTGGAAACATTAGCCATAGCAATCAGGCAGGACAAAGATATAAAAGGAATAAAGATAGGAAGAAGTTAAACTGTCATTATTTGCTGATGATACTCTATCTAGAAGATCCTAAAAACTCATCCAAAAGATTGCTAGACTTAATTACCAAATTTGGTAGTGTTGCTGGATAGAGGGTCAATGCTCAAAAATCAACAGCCTTTGTCTACACAAACAACAGACTCACTGAAAGAGAAACTGGGGAGTCGATCCCTTTCACAGTAGCACCCAGAAAAATGAAATATCTGGGAATCAACTTAACAAAGAAAGTGAAAGACCTCTACTCTGAAAACTATAGGACTCTGAAAACTAAGATAGAAAAGAAAACCAAAATGTGGAAAGATATCCCTTGTTCCTGGGTAGGGAGAACCAACATCATCAAAATGGCTATACTCCCACAACTACTATACAGATTCAACACAATTCCAATTGAAATTCCAATGCTATACTTCACAGAGCTAGAGAAAATAATATAAAAAATTCATCTGGAAACACAAGAAACCTAGAATAGCAAAAGCAATTCTAAGCAACCATGACATGGCAGGGGGTATTCCAGTCCCCAATTTAAAACTCTACTATAAAGCTGCTGTGATTAAAAAAAAAAAACTGCATGGTACTAGCAAAGTAACAGACCCGAGGACCAGTGGAATAGATCAGAAGACCCAGAAACAATTCCGGATACACTAAGCCACCTTATCTTTGACAAAGGAGGCAAACATCCCCAATGGAAGAGAGACAGCCTCTTTAACAAATGGTGGAAAAACTGGGCTTTAACCTGCCAAAAGCTAAAGCTAGACCTATCTCTTTCACCATGCACAAAACTCACAATGGATACGAGACTTAAACATTAAAACAGAAACAATAAGCCTGCTGGAAAACAGGCTAGGTAAAACTCTTGGAGACATTGGCTTAGGCAGAGACCTTATGAATAAAACCTCTATAGCACAAGAACTAGCAGAAAAAATCAACAAATGGGATCTCATCCTACTGAAAAGCTTCTGCACAGCAAAAGAAGTCACTGGCACTGCTAAAAGACAACTAACAACATGGGAAAAAAACTTTACTAGCTGTTTATCAGACAAAGGGCTATTATCTACAATATATAAAGAACTCAAACAGATCAGCCTCCCCAAGTTTAAAGACCCAATTCAAAAATGGGCATCTGAAATGAACAGACACTTCTCAGAGGCAGAAGTCAAAGCAGCCAAGAAGCATATGAAGAAATGTTCAATGTCACTGGTCATTTGAGAGATGCAAATGAAAACAACACTGAGATTTCATCTCACTCCACAAAGAATGGCCACTATCACAAAATCAACCAACAATAAATGCTGGCATGGCTGTGGGGAGAAAGGAACCCTTCTCCACTGTTGGTGGGATTGCAGACATGTGCAGCCATTGTGGAGATCTGTGTGGAGATTTCTCAGAAAACTAGAACTAGGGGTCCCATTTGACCCTGCTATCCCCCTGCTAGGAATATACCCAAAAGAATTTTAAAAATCATATTGGAAAGACAGATGTACACCCTTGTTCATAGCAGCTCGGTTTGTGATAGCTCAATCTTGGAAACGACCCAAATGCCCATCAACTGGAGACTGGATAAAGAATTTGTGGGGTTTTTTTTTATAAAATGGAGTATTATTCTGCCATAAAAATGACAAGATCGATTCATTTATGTGCAAATAGAGACACCTGAAGGATATACTAATAAGTGAAATAAATAGATCACAGATAGGCAAATACCAGATCTTCTCTTTGACATGAACACCTGTATGCAAATGAGCTCTAGAAAGTATGACAGCTTTTATAGAGTGGGAAATTTCCCTAGGAAATTTGGTGTGGGGATGTAATGAGGGGAAGGAATAAATATGATTCAGAAAGAAAATAAAAGAGTATGTATAAAAGGGGTGGGGAGGTGTGGGTGGGTAGGATATGGGTAAAAATGAGAATTAACTTGTGTCATATACTGGTACAAATTCCCCAATGTTATATGTGATTGTGAGATGTATATAAATTGTACCAATAAAGAATTCAATTAAAAAACAAAAAGGCAACCAAAACGAACAGACGTTTTTTTCAGATGAAGAAGTAAAAGCAGAAGAAAAATATGAAGAAATGTTCAATATCTCTGGTCATTCAAGAGATGCAAATGAAAACAACACTGAGATTCCATCTCACTCCAGAAAGAATGGCTGCTATCACAAAATCAACATACGACAAATGCTGGCAACGTTGTAGGGAGAAAAGAACACTTTTCCATTGTTGGTGGGAAGGTAGACTGGTGGAACCAATACAGATATTAGCAGTCCCACTAGCCCCTGCTATTTCCCTGTTAGTTATATATATGAAAGAATTAAAATAATCTTATCATAGTGACATATGTCCACCTATGTTTATAGCAGTTCAGCTTGCAAGAGCTGAATCCTGAAAACAGCCCAAATGCTCATCAACAGGAGACTAGAGAAAGAAGATGTGGTTTTAAAAAAATAAAATAAAATGGAGTATCATTTGTCCATAAACAATGATAAATTTGAGTCATTTGTAGTCAAATGGATGTACCTTGAGAAAATAAGTGAAATAAATAGAACACGGGTGTGTAAATACCTTATATTTTCTGTAGTATAAGAAACTGAAGGAGTAAATTAATTCCAAAATGTATGAACCTCAAGGATCACAGAAAAGGGAAACTCACCATCTGGAAATTTGGTTCTAGAATCCAGCAGACACCAAGTAGAAAATTGTCTTAGAGTAATTTAGAACTAGCAAGTTAGAACTAAATAATAAGCATCTCAAGGGCAGAAACATAGTCAAGAACAAAAGATTTCCCAGGTGCGTCTCTAGTCCTTAGCAAAACATGCCTCCAAAGGAAAAAAAAATAACTATTGACTAGAACACCATGGCAAGTAGAAAATCAACAAAGTATCTGAGAAACTGCTTTTTTTTTTTACCTTCCTGAAAGAGATCAAGAGAGAACAAAAAAGAAAACTGAAGGAGAGACTGAGGATATTCCTTTAAGCTTTAATGTTTAGAGCTCATATATGTGTGTGATTTGGGAAGTAGCACTCTCTAACATCACCCAGAGATTGGTTCTTTTCACTGTGTCTCAAAATGAGGGTCTCTTGCTGATCGCATGAGAAAGTCTTGCCCAGGTGCCAGGTCAGCCAAAGCCCTCCCTTATGTGTACATTTCTGGATGATTATGAATTTTGATTCTCTTCCAACCCAGGGGCAGGGGTTATGTAGTCTATAAAGGAATGTTTGCCTTTGATGCCCTTGTAAATGAGAACTCATTTTCAAGGGGTTCAAGAGCTTCTAAAAGGAAAGGAAAAGGAAGGTTTTGTAGGATCTCAGAGAGAAGCACATTACCATTTTCTCGCACATATCTCTAACAGATGTGAAATCCCCAAAGCTGTGCCCTACCATCAGATACATGCAAAAGCATGGACTGAAAAGCAATTAGAAACTCAAAAAAGCACTCCAAAGATCTAGGTAAAATAAGACAACAAGGCATCTCATAACCACCAAACAAACTGAGAAATGAATACAAGATAATTCAGCAATGAATATAGAAGTAAATCTAAATGAAGTATACAAAGGACAGAAATACAAAGCCCTGTCTAGAAAACTAAAAATACCCCATCAAAGAAATCTAATATAAAGGCATCACAATCTTCCCATCTTCTCAATTTAAATCTGTCATATTTTAACAAAAAAGACATAAGCAACTGACAAACAATACATGACACTTTTTTATTACCTAAACAAGTCACAATCCAGAATCCCATAGATATATTTCAAGTGTCCTGAAACAAAAGCAATTTATTTCCTCTTTCCAAAAAATCTCAGTGGGATCTCCAAACTGACGGAGGAGAAATATAACTTCCAACCGCTAGATGTCAGAGGTGCCAAGTTCATGGCCCCTGAAATCAAAGAATGAATTGTAAGTAAAAATGGAGGTTTAGAGCTGAAAAAATTTATTAGGGATAGCTCATGAGAGACAAGAGGGTTCCCAAAAGTGAGTTGTCCCCATGGCTCTTTGTCAGGAGTAATTTATATAACAAAGTCACAATGTGGGTAGAACATGGGTCAAGCTACAGTCTATAGGATTACACAGATAGCCACTATTGATCCAATAGAGAAAAAATACAACAAAGTTGTGTCCCTACCAAGTACTAGCTAGGCCCAATCCTGCTTAGCTTCCAAGAGCAGATGAGATAAAGCCCATTCATGGTGGTACAGTCCTAGACTCCAGGGTGATATGGCCACAGACATAACAAAGTTGTGTGAAAAGAACAAGGACATTTTTGGAAGAGATGAGTTCAGACAGCCACCTGGGTAACTGATGCCTAGCTGGGCTTACTAGACCAGGTGGTGCTAATAGCAGAACAATTCCCAGTTACTGTTTTTGCCTCAGGGAGGCACATAGGCCTGGCTTTCAGATGTGCCTCCAGCCATCCCTCAGATGGCTGTTTTTCACTGACTTTTGGAAAAGCCCAGACCATCTCTGAAGGTACATTAATTTTTATCTAACTTAGCTGCCTATAATAACTTGGTGATAAGGGAATAATGCTTCTAAAGGGTGAGGTCATTCCCATTTCAGAAGATTGGTGATGTGCGTCAGTCCTGATCTCCTCCACTGGGTGGCCTTACTTGAATGTCTATAGAAGAGTTTTGAAGACACAGCCCAATCAGTCAATCGGGGAGACTCTCCTTCAGGCCCTAACACCAGCTGTTCAGACTCCTGTGACTCTAGTCACAAAATATTCAGCCCAATTGATCCTTTTCCTCACAGCCTCTGGCCCCTGCCCCCATTCCTTCTATAATATATTCATACAGGGTTACCTGACTCAAACCTGTACTTATTTATTTAACTCTGTAAACCAGAGCAATACATACATTTCAGGCACTGGGAAATCAGAGAAAGCTTTCATCACTGTGGAGAAGACGGTTAGATTAAACTTTTAGAGGAGAAGATTTGAATTTATTCTTAATGAGTTTTCTAGAAAAAAAACTGGAACATTAAGAGAAGAAATAGAAACAAATATCTGGAAATAGAAGTGATTATGATGTGTACATCACAGAGAATAATCCAATTAGATATTTGTGTTAAGCAATGGGAATTTTAGAAGGGAAGTTGAATCAAGGGTTTTGAATATTAAGGAGTGGAGTCAGTACTGTAGCCAACTTTGTGATTTAATAACAAATGTTGCGAATCTTTGGTTCAGTGAGGAGGGATGGGCCCTGTTCAGGGGTTCAGAAGAGACTTTCCAGCCGGGCGTGGTAGCTCACGCCTGTAATCCCAGCACTCGGGAGGCAGAGACTGGAGGATTGCTGAGTTCGAGGCTTGCCTAGGTTACATAGTGAGCTCAGAGCCAGCCTGAACTACAAAGCGAGACCCTGTCTCAAAAAAAAAAAAATTACTGAGACTTTCCAAAGGTGTAATTAATTGGTGTCATGTAGACATGAAGCAGTGGAGACAAGTAAGAGATTACTGTTCTTATCCAGCAGGATATGAGGGCTTGAATACAGAGCCTAAGAGTGAGCACTGGAAAAGAAAGAGCTATGTGGGATGAAATATTGAAAGTTGTCAATGGAGGAGGACTTGTAGCCTAAATATGCAAGCCTCCTCTTCTATTTAGCTTCCCTGAAACTAGAATATAATTCCCTTGGTCACCATCTCTCATCCCAATCCTAGAGCCTGGGATCATCCATTTGAAAGCATGGGCTTTCCTTTCCTAAATATGCACTGGAGGTCTATATTCCCTTACACAGCACTGAACTCATCTGTGGGGCCTTTGATCACCTGGGGCACAGAGATTAGGAAAAGCAAGCACCGTGGCTCCAGGGAACTAACTGTGCAGGATTCCCCTTCAGTCTTGCAGGGAGACGGTCCCTGTCAGCATAGACCAAGAGCCACTTTGTCACTGTGAGATGCTAGAGAACTTGACTTGGCAAAAAAGATGCTTGACTCTAAACCCAGAACTGTCACAGGATCGCTGTCAGGTATTCAGGAGTATCTGTCAATAAAATTGGGGAATAACATGCTACATATAGGAACCCACAGCCCCCTAAACATTCTTCTAGAACAGGGAAGACTTCCACTTGGAGCTATACGGGAAGAGTGGGATTTTATTTCTACATTTCTGCCCCAGACCGAGGTCCCTGCTGCTCTGGGGCAGGCTGAAGGATTCTCCAAAACTCTAAGAACCCTAATACATCAATTGGAACAAATGACTTTTTGGCAATTATTTATGGGAGCCACTGACCTTCATTTCAGGTTCAACGACTCTCCTGGGGTGTCCTCACCCTTCCACTCCTCAGTCTTGCTTACCAACAGAAATGAAATCTCACATTGCAGCGGGGCTATGAGGCAAAAGGGGAATGGAGTACAAGCAAGTGAGACCTCACCAGCTCGCTTGTGGAGAACCAGCACCTCTAATTCCAGAAAGATTCAAGCAGAGGGTCTAGAAGGAGGAAAAGTAAAGTGGAAAACGAAATGATGCATGTGTTGCAGAATAAACTCACACTGCATTTTTGAGCCATACCTATTCAGTTTCAGGAAGTCTGAGTTACTTTTATTAATGGCCACACGGGAGATTTCTTTTCTCCTTACATGACAAAACTGAACATAAGGCACTGAAATGCTCAGGACCTTCAGGAGAAATGCCAAGAACAACTCATTCATTTCCTATTACTCTCAGGTGGCTATTCCAGGAAATCTAGGCTTTTCTTACCAAGCTCAAAATTCTTCCAGCTTCTGTCCTATTCCAAAGCCATCTTCACATTTTCAAGCATTTGTCACAGCAGCACCCCACCTTCAAATACTAAATCTATATTAGTTTCTCACTACTACTGTAACAAAATTACCATGAGCTTAAAAGCTTAAAACAACACAAGTGTGTTGAATTACAATCCTGAAGATTGAAAGTCTCATTATGAGTCAGTAGGGCCTCACTCCTCTGGAGGATTAGGCAGAATCATTTTCTTGTCTTTTCCTACCTTCTTAAAAACTATCTGCATTGCTGCTCCCAGGGTTCTATCCTGTATCTTGAAAATCTTTCTCTTAGTATCTTTCCCACCCCCACCTCCCATTTCTATAGTCATATCTTGTCTCTGACTCTGGCTTTTTTTGCCTTCATCCTAAAAGGACTTTTGTGATTGTACTGAGACTTCATAGATAACCCAGGACAACCCTCTCATCTCAAGATACTAAAATGATCTACTTAAATTATCACATCTAAATTCCTTCTGCCATGCCAGGTAACATAGATGCAGGTTCCAGGGACTGAATTAACTGGGAATTACGATAAGAAGTGTACTTCTCTGATAGCACACTTAGAGAAAAAAGACCTAGTTGGGTGCTGTGGCCTGGCCTTGGAAATCAAATCTGGATTTCTGATGTTGTGAAATAGCCTCAGGCAAGTTCCCTCTCATCTGTGTTGTTTCAGGTCATAGACTCATTTTGTGCATCAAACTGTCTTTGCATCAAAGCCACCCAAGTTCCTTTCAAAATATCAATATATGCACAAAGATATCAAAAGGATATTGAAATGGAGGAAGGCTACCAATTCCACTGATCAATTTTGCTAGTTCCACAGAAGACCTTGATACACACAGGTGTTGAGGCTCCATCTCTTCTGTTCTCTCATTCAGGTTAGCAAAGGTACAGTCAGTCCTGTAGCCTCTGGCTTGGAGCTTCATAAAGTCTCCTTCTATTCTACTCTAGGTATCCAATTTGCAATCAGGAGTGAAAGAAAGTGAAGATTTCATGAGTAAATTCAGGACTAGAGAAGCCAACTGTTTCACCATTCAAGCAGTAGGGTAAACTTTTTCAGTTTTTAATTGATGCCTAAAATTGCATATATCTACTATATATCATGTGATTTTTTTTTTAACACAGGCTCTCATTATGCAGTTCAGGCTGGTCCTGAACTCACTGTGTATCCCAGGTTGGCCTCAAACTCATGGTGATCCTCCTGCCTCAGCCTTTCAAATGTTGGGATTAGAGGTGGATGCCAACATGCCCAACTCGTGATATTTCAATACATGAATATATCTTGTAATGTTTAAATTGGAGTAAAATTTCTATCACCTAAACAATTATTATTATGAAAACATTCAAAGTCATTTCTATTACAAGATGTGGTCTATGTTTCCTAGCTTTGTACAAGGGAGCTGTAGGCCATTAAGTAAATTATCTAGCCTTGTGGAGATATGACTGGAGAAAGGAGCTGTGGAGAAAGCAGGAGACCAAAAGAGCTGGATCAAGTCCAATTCCCAGCTGTTCAAGTTCTCCCATCCCAGACACCAGACATTAAATGAAGACTTTGTAGCAATCCCAACCTTAGCCACCATCTAACTGCCAAGATATAACAGACCTTAAGCAAGTACTATCCATCTAAGGCCAAATGCATCTTCATGTTAAAGAATGTATCATTGATTGTAGATTATTAATAGATGAGCAGAAAAAGATATTACAATATTAGCTACTATTCTTCAAAGAATACTACATTCCTTATCCTGCTAATGTCCTATTCTTGTATTTCTCTGAGTTTCAGGAAGTCACAAGGATTAAAAATAGTAAAACATCTTTAAATCTGCTGAGGAATCCAGCCAAAGTTTTAGTGCCTGTTTCTGGGCTGAGATCCTGGGAATGCTGCCAGCATGTGGAAATGGGGAATCCCTTGCATCCCCTTGATTTTGGTATTTCTGCCTCTTTCTTCTTTCACTGGGATGTGTTCCATTTCACACAAGCTGAGCCCATAATAACAGCCATAAATCACACACCTCCGTTTGCCTGGGCATAGTCCCAAACTCACCTACTACTCTTGGTCTTAGATGAAAAATAGGCCCTGCTCAACCCCCTCACATTTTCCTGTCTCATAGTCTAGCATGGTCCCCGAGGGCAGGGTACTGGCCTGACAGATTTATTTCATCATTTTATGATTCATTCTGAATAACAAAGCCTTCTTACTACTGCTCTTTACTTCTCCTCAGTCTTCTCCCTATAAAAGGCAGAGACAGAGCCACCAGAAGAGCAGAGAAGCTGAGATCAACTCAGAAAGCTCCATCAACACTGCAGCTGCTGCTCCCACCTTCCAGCATGCAGGTCTCTGCAGACCTTTTGTGCCTGCTGGTCATGGCAGCTACCTTCAGCCCCCTCCTGCTGGCTCAGCCAGGTAAGACCCTGCCTCCTTCCCCCTGCAACATATAACCTATCTCTGTGTTACCACAGACCGTTACAGCACAAGGGGGTACCCTCAGCTCACCTTAGTGACTGCTTTTCCAACCTGAGGTGGCTCGGAGGGGGACAAGGAAGGAGCCAAATCACAGTTGCTTCTGGGCACAGCCTGAACTAGAGTGCCAGCTGTGAACTCTGAATCAAGCTCCATGCAGGGCTCCAGTCCTGGAAATACATCCTCGTGCATTTACTGCCCCAGCTGCTTTCAGCAAGATATTTGGAGACATAGGTAACCAAAGAGGGGCCTCTGGTAGTGTGTTTGCAGGATATTTCCAGATATAGAGAAGGAGACCTTGAATCTGGTCTGTGTTTTATTCACCCCAGCTTCCAGAGCCAGTGGTTTCACAGAGACACTGAATATAAGGGACATTCATCACCAGACATGGATTTCTGGGACTCTAATAGGAAACTGTAGCAAGAGACCACATACCCCAGAGAAGCTGATTATCGTATTAGTTCTGATCAAACTAAAGTTGTCATCAATTCCTCTTGCCCCGGGCATTTGGGGATGATGCTTCTTCATTTTATAACTGTGGAATTGAAAATTCAAAGCACACCCTGATAAGCAGAAGCATTGAACTTGATCAAGGTGGGTAGTCTCTACCTTTCTCTCTCTCTCTCTCTCTCTCTCTCTCATCATCCTCTACATTATAAGTGGAAAAATCCAGAACCCAACATAAAAGCTATTTTCCTCCTTCATTACAGATGGGGTTAATATCTCTGTGCTACTGCTATGAAAGAAGTCCAAAGATTACTGCGCAGAGACTAAAGAGCTACTCAAGATCACCAGCAGCTACTGCCCCTGGCAAGCTGTGATGTGAGTGGACCATGCTCACCCACCTTGCACCTGCAGTCCTGAGTTGTCCACCAGGGCAATCTAGGGCTATCCTCAAGTTGAGTTGGAGCCAAAGTCAGATATCTAAACCATCTCTAATCCAATCCCAGAAAATTTCCAGTTCAGAACTGGCAGCTGGGTAGGAACCTGGCAATGAGGAATCATTTTCTTTTGTGGGATTCAGTTTTCTCATTGGAACTAAGATGTCCTCACCCAAGTCAGTGTCAGGAGCTGCCTTCCTTGAGGCTCTTCTTTTGCCTTGCTTTCTTCTTCCCACGTGTGCCAGGCATCACTATCAGCCTGGGCAAAGGGCCAGGCAGGTCACTAGTGTAGACTGTAGCTCCACTTGAGTCCTCAACACTCCATCTAATTGGCTTTTCTCTCCCCCACAGCTTCAAGACCAAATTTAACAGAAAAATCTGTGCTGACCCCAATCAGAACTGGGTACAGAAAGCTATGAAGTACTTAGACAACAATTCCCAAACTTCAAAGTCTTGAATACTCACATCTGAACTGAAACCACACCTAGACTGGAGAAACAAACAATCTTATGTACCCTGTCCTTTGTGAACTTGATCAGCTTAATGTAATCTCAAGGAAGATGAGCTATGTGTAATAATGTGACATATAGTTTTTAAGTACTGATTTTAAAGTTACTAATCATTTAACATGCTGTGAACTTTGCCACCATTTTGATATAAAACTCTGGAAGCATGAAGTCACTTTATTCCCACAAAAACAGTGGGATGACCCTGCCTGTCTACCCTGCCATAAAATTTAGGAAGAAACCATGTTATTACACAATGGGGCATTTTATATGGTTGACATTTGTATGTTCAATAAAATATATTTTTGTTTAAGCTGACTTCAGTGGTGTTTAAAGACATAAAATAAAGCTGCAGGGGCTGCTAGGTGCAAGGAGGAGAGTGTGTTTGCAAAAGGTGAAGCTCATGTTGAGAAAGGAGAAGTACATGTTAAATCCCAGGCTTTTCCCAAGTTGACTTTCTTGCATGTCTAGAAGAGACAGGCAGGCTGGGGCCAAATCTGAGCTCCAAATCTGATGTCTGACTCTTGTTTTACTTACACCTTCAGATACATTTCTTGCCTCCCATAGTTGTTGTTTTCTTACCATCACAGAACTATCTCCCATCATCTCTGGCCTCAGCCTCCTGTATGGCTATTTTGTTCCATCTCCTTCAATCATCCACTTCAGAATACTGCAAACATCACTCAAAAATGAGAAATGAGGTGGAGGAGCAATAGATGACCTCAAAAATTCCTCTCCACAGGCCGGAGGGTTAGCTCAGTGGTTCCGGCGCCTGCCTCGCAAGCGTAAGGACCTGAGTT
>PVIC010039836.1:0-16948 GCA_004025085.1 Thryonomys swinderianus | reverse complement strand
GCTTATGGACACAACCCCAAGACAACATTTTGCTCAGCTTTCTCAGGTCAGGGATTGACGCATAGGCAGGAGGTGAAGAAGACTGTGCTGTAACACAGGGAGTCCTGGCCTTCAAGGGCAAGATTTCACTATGTCCCTCATGTACAACTGCACCTGTGGCCACATCTTCCCCCTTGTGCTGATCACTCGTCTACAAGTTTCCTCCAGACCCTGGGCACACACTGCACATGCCAGCTATTTGAAAGCTCATGCTTCCAAAATTTGAGGATGGTGGGATGACGGGAAAAACCTTGAAATCTTGAAAGAAAAGGCTTCCATTTAACAAGGAGCATTTGGGTCATGTGTAGTTCCAACTCTCTGTGCATGGGGGAAGACAAGCTCATTTAGGAGGAAAAGCGAAGCACAGAGAAAGAATACATCTGCCTGAAGTCACAAAAACATCACGCTACCCAGAACTCTTTGGCTGTGAGTCTTCCTCTCTGCACCCCGCCGATTTTAAATCTCAATGTGCTGCACATCTCCTGCAGAGGAGACACTGTTTAAAAAGTTAAATCACCAAGTTTTCAAAAGTCCAGATGGTCCCAGTTGTAGGGGTCTCAGGGCTGTAACTACCATCCTCATGACCCCAAGCTCTCTTGTGGTGGTCGTGTAACTGTTTGCAGAAAAGCGCCCTGTCTTGGCTGTTACCAGAAAAGGCCCCAATCCTGATGGCTGCACAGCCGGGGTTGGTAGTATCTGTGGTGGATCTGTCGCGAGAGCTATGTGAAGAAATCTCCCTCGTCTGTGGTCTCCTGCACCTAGGGCCAGATGCACCAGAGAAGAGCACAGATCAGAACTCTGGACCCATCCCTTCTCCCAAGCAAAACCCCAAGCCACACATATCACCCCACCCCTCTCCTCTTAGACACACTCTTTACTTTCTGGTGTGTGACTCCCCCACTGTTGGCTTCATGATAATCTTAGAATTGCAGGTGTAAAACCTGAGCTCTGAGGTTTTCCAACTCTGTGGCCTAGAATAAGCCACTTCACCTCTTTTATCTTCTACTTCCTCATCTCTCAAATAGTATCAGTTATAGATCTAGCCTCATGGGATTGATTGTTACAAGGATTAAGCAGGATAATCCTCATGAGCTGAGGCTCAGGGTGTCCTGGCTATACCAGAATCCCACATAGAATAGCTAAAGCAAAAGAAAGGAAGAAAGGGTCTATTCAAAAAGGAAATCAACTCAGTCTTAAATTTGGGGTGCAGAACAAATCACATCCAGTTTAAAGTTCCAACCATCTACACAAGATGCCCACATGCAGGAAATTTAACCCCTTCCGGTAAGACCCCTCATTCTCAACCCCTGCTTGTTGGGGCTTCTTGAGTGGTTTTTGGATCCCAAGAGTGGGTGTCTGCAGGGAGCCGCGTCCACCACAGAGATCAAAGGCTGGAGTCTGTTTGGTGCTAATGCTCAGGCTGCTCTGAAGGCTGCTGTGAAAATGGTCTAACATGGTCCAGTCAGTCTTGGGTCCAGACTCTTCCCAGACCACTCACCTGATGGCAGAAGATGACCAACCCTTGCCCTAAATCGCAATGCTTAGCTTCAGCTTTGCCAGTTAGATCCCACTTAAGAGAATCCAGAGTAAATTCCATGATGTCAGGAAACACCTCTGCCTTGTTTATTGTTGTGAACCTGGAACCCAGAATGAGGGTCTGCACACAGCCATTTCACGTTAAATAGATGAGTAGATGGGCAGGTACATGAATGGATAGACGGGTTGGTAGAAAGATAAGCAAATGTGGGTGGACATGGAGAAATGGACAGACAGCCAAATCATGGTGTGAAATAACAACTTATACAAAAAACTTTATAAGTGAATCCTTTGGCAATTTATCACTGTAAAATAGCTGGGTGTATTACCTTTTCTAAAAAAAAATAGAAAAAGTAAGTCAACCTTTGAAAAATCATCAGCTGACAATTAATGCTCCAGCTGCTTGTGAATTCGTTGTCTTCACATTGCATTATGGAGCGAACACAAGAACACCTGCAAATATTTTTTTATAAAAGACAGTCACTAACTGCATAGATGTGCCTTCTACTAATGCCACTGGGAAGAACTGGGTCCGATGCTAAGAGGAGGGAAGGACAGCATTACTGAGAGACCACTCGGTACCAGTCATTTTATTATTACCTGTTACCGTGTCAGGACTCTGCATGCAAAGCATTTCCATCCCCATTTTCCAGGTGAGGGGATCCAGTTACAGGTCCTGCCTGAGGCCACACAGCTAGTCCATGGTAGAACTGACTTTGAACTCACCTCTGCTATGTGCAAATGCTGTGTTGTCTCTGCTACCCACACAGCCCACTGGGAAGAGAGCATCATGGGAGACGAGGAAAGAGGTGACCACTGTGGGGACTGTGGCAGGGATGTCACAGTAATGCTGTAAGGAAGGAATTTGGTCGCCACTTCTGAGGTTGTTAATTTAATCCGGGAGAAGCGGTTTGAGGCCAACAGGATTTCATGGCAATAGAGTCCGTGCAAACTCAGACAAAGGCCTGGGCCCTGGAGGGCTTGCTCGGTGCCCTAAATCCCTTCATTACATTTTCCTTAGAGCCACGGCATTTTGACTCTGGTTAAAATGCAAATTGTACCTGGAAGGGCTCACATAGAAAGCCATTATCAACCTGGAATAAAGCCAGCTCTCATCTGTGTCCAAATTCCATTCTTAATACCTTTGGGTTTCTTTTTAATAACTTGAAAAAAATTTGCTAGCAATTCGTGTGCATTGTAGAAATTCAGAAAATGCAGAGTTGCAAAAGAAAATAAATGAAGAAAGGCAAGAAAAAAACCCCTGCCTGAAATCTCCTGAGGTAGCCATTTTTTCTTGTTACATCTAGTAACAGACCTCAGATTTTGCAGTTTTCCTCCAGGGAGCCATATAGCCCCACTCGGTAAACAAACATCCTCCTGGGGGGGGGCACGTGACCTTGAATGGCCAATCAGAACATTACAGCCCTGGTCACTGCAATTGGTTCACAGAAGGGCGAACAAGTAATCCTAGCCAATGAGATATTTGATCAGAATTCACACTAGGATCACTATAGAGATATTTTATCTTTCGTGTCCTAAGTTGCAAAGAGGCTGGGAGCAGACAGGGAGCACATGTGTCTGCAAATGAAGTCAACTCCTCAGAGGCAAAGATAATGGATGTTTCTAAAGAAATGGATTTCTGACATTATCTGAGCACCTGGATCCAGCCATGCCTGAAGATAGTGCCATTAGGCTTTTCAGTTATTAGATCGAACCCAATATAATTGGCAATATTTGATAAATTGGGCAGGAGATTTAACTCAAGTGGTACAGTGCCTACCCTGCAAGGATAAGGGCCTGAGTTTGATCTCTGGTACCGCAAAAGATAAATAGATAAATAAATAAATAAATAAATAAATAAATAAATAAATAAATAAATAAATAAATAAGTAAAATTTTTTAAAAGTGGCAAGTTTGACTTAAAGTGACAATTTTATTTGATTTCACTTAATATACAAGGCAACTAATTCTTTGTGTGTGTGTGTGTGTGTGTGTGTGTGAGACAGAGAGAGAGAGAGAGAGAGAGAGAGGAGAGGGGGGGGAGAGAAGAGAGACAGAGACAGAGACAGAGAGACAGAGACAGGATCTCGCTTTGTAGTTCAGGCTGGCCCTGAGCTCACCATGTAGCCCAGGCAAGCCTTGAACTCAGCAATCCTCCTGTCTCTGCCTCCTGAGTGCTGGAATTACAGGCGTGAGCCACCACATCTGGCATTGTGGTGTGTGGTACTGATTGCTGGTGGGTGTGAGTCACCACGCCTGGTACTGTTGTATGTGGTTACTGGGGACTGAACAGGAATCTTGTGCTTGCTAGTCAGGTGCCAGGACCACTGAGCTATATATCTGGCCCCTAATTCCCTTTCTTAAGTAAATTTAGATTGAGTAAGTAAGTTAGATTGAATTTCTGACTTGTAATTGGAAGAATTCTGTCCACTATATCCACCATCCAAAAATAAAAAACTGGGTATGTCTTTTCCAAACTAATCATGTGTGTGTGTCCATGCATGTGTATGTGCATGTATGTGTGAGTGTACTAAAACAGAATAGAGTAGGATAATCATAGCTCCCTGAAACAGTTTGGGTGCCCCAAACGCTGTGTATTGAAGACTTGGTTCCCCAGCTGATGGCCTCCTGGGAAGTGTCGAAAGCATTAGGAGATGGGGCCTATTGGAAAGAAGTTAGGTCACTGAGGTGCACCAAGCGGGGCTGTGAGAAACCACCCAGAGGAATTCTCCCTGGAACCCACACAGGGCCAGTGTGAGGACACACAGCCCCTCCCCCAGTTGTCTGTGGTCTCGAGGCCTCTAGCTGTCTGTCCTTGAACAAAAGGCTGACTAGAATGTGAGAGAGGCGCCCTGGGGAGGAGCACATGGTAGTGCTGGCTGTGTACAGGACGGTACAGGTGGGTCTTAAAATTGCGGTGCAGGGAAAATAGAGATGCAGTGAGGCCCCCCTTATGTAAACACTTACATAAATGAAAAACACAGGCACACAAACATTTTCTGGAAACAAATAAAAATCAAACATTAGATAGATGGCCTATCGAACATTAGATAGATGGCCTGTGGTGTGTATATGAGGAGAGAGGGGAAAGGAAGAGGGTTGATGAGAATGAATAAATGAATGAATGTGTGAATGACACATGGGAGATGCTTGCAGACAATGTGAATGTGCCCTAGGCCAAGGAGCCTGAGTATCTCAAGCTTCAGCGCCCCAAAATGAAGAAGCACAGTTCAAGAGAGAACCACTCTGTTAAGCTTGGGAGTAAAATAAAGTCATGGAAGCAGGACTGTAGCATCTTGTAAACGCCTGCAGTGTACCAGGCACGGTGGGCGGGGCTCGTGTGCAGAAGCGTGTTGGGAGGGAAGGAGCTCTTGTGTTCTAAACAAGGGACGTGGAGAGAAACACGGCGGTGGCGGTCTGCTCAGCCTTGTCACTGGGGAGCGTGGGTCTCACCCAGGCTACCCTAAAACAAAGCCATCGGCTGTGAAGTGATCCATGGGGACCCACTCACTACAAGTCTTTTTTGGGGGGAGGGAGAGGAAAAGCATCACTGGATGAGAGTAACAGAAAAGTTCTGAAATTTGGTAGGCTGAGGAAGGTCCTCCCCTCCCCGGAGCACTGCATCATGGGAGCTCAGGCGGAGAACGAGGGCTGCAGGCTGTGTGCAGGCGGAGTCAGCAGGGGCTCCCCGGGAGCTGGGGCACCTGGCCGGCGGCTCGGCCCCCAGCACTCTCAGAGGCTGCTGCCCAAGGGCTCAGCCTGCATTCACAGGCATGAGCTTCTGACGGTGATGTAAAAGTTCCCGCCGTATCTTTCTGTACATTTTCAGAAGAGCACAAATGACTTTCAGAATCAAAAGGAGCAACAAAACCTTTTCTGTTTGGAAGGAAAGTGCCTGCTTAAGATGATTCGGAGAAGGGATTCCGAGGCCCAGTCAGCCTGAGATTCGCATTTCTTGAAGCAACAACAGTGAACCTTTTCAGGGAGTGGGGTGTCAGCACCCACTCCAAGCGTGGCTGAAGGAAGCCAGTGGCAGTAGAGGGAAAGAGGGGACTGCAGGAAGGAAGAGTCACGGTCCCCAGCAGAGCCCATGGAGCCTGATTCCGCGTGTAATCCTGGGCAGCGCTTGGACCCAGCTGAGCCCACGCCTGCGCACCTGAAAGCAGGCACAGTTCCCCACGGCGTGAGGATGAAATGACAGAGTGCACGGAGGGAGGTTAGCTTGTGTCTAGCACTGTGCGCAGCCGGCTTGTGAAAATATCGTCATGCTCAACGCGCGCTTCAGAAGCTCCTTAGCTGGTGGGGAGCACAGGTGCAGACACAGGGGAAGAAGGCACAGGGTTCTTTGGGGGCTCTTATTTGAAGTTCTCTTTTTGTGAGGCACCTGGGGTGGGATAGCGGGCTCCCTGTGCTGTGCCCTTAGAGCTGAACCAGCCAAATCTTAATTCCTGGATAAGAATAGCACTAAAGGTTCATTTGGGCCAGTTTCATCAGTGGAGTGTTCTGCATGCTGGTAGGAAGATGAGGATTTATAGCACAGCCCAGGCCTTCCAGGACGTGGCTTCATTCTGGAGATTGGAGATGCAGAGGTCCAAAGAGGGGGTATGGAGCCAGTTCCAGCCAATGAGAACCCCAGGGATAAACAGCCCCCCCAACACACACACATATACATACCACCTCTGAAATTCTGGCAGTGGTAAACCCCCAAGGGAAACGAACAGCTCGATGGGCTTCTTTGGAAATATCTTTCTGTCCCTAAGTCGAATAACAAGTAGGCACCGGAAAGCCCAATTACAATTCACTAGCTCTTTTGCTCTAGCCTTTACAATACGGTATCTCTAACCTACAGGGCGATTACTGTGTGCTAAAGCATGGTGCTCAAGTCTTAACTAGAATAAGCTTGTTCAGTCCTCACAGCAGCAGGTATCATCAGTTCAAAATGGGTCAAAGAACAGAAAAAGAAATAGTGATAGCTTGAGGAGGAAGTTTATCTTTCTCTATTTCTGAACAAGTTCAGAGGTAGTTGCCCACAGCAGGTGCTGATAATTCCAGATTGCTTTTTCTTGAGGCTGCCCCAGCCTTGAGGCTCCATAATCCAACAGAACTTCTTGCACCTCTATATCACAACCACGTTCCAGTAAGCAGAGAGAAGGAAAGACAAAGAGAGGCTCACTCCTGCCTTTTAGGGTCTGTATTAACCAGTTTTTGTCACTCTAACAAAATGCCTGAGACAGCATGATTTTAGGAAGAAAAGAGGTTTACTTCCCTCATCCTTCTAGATATTCCCAGGTCATGGAAGGGGCGCACTCTATGGGTTTGGCGTCTAGGGAGAACCTAATAGTAGATGTCATCGCATCAAGACAGAAGTTCTGATGGGAGGAAGCTACTACAGTGCCAAATAGGAACCCCGAAAGAGACTGGCTTCCACAGTTTCTTCTGAGGCCACAATCTTATGATCTAAGGGTCCTCCACTAGGCCCAACCTCTAGGAGGGCCACATCATCTCTCAGTGCAGTCACTCTGTAGAGGCAGACTCCAACACATGAACCTTTGGGGGATCATTTAAACCATGTCCAAACCATAGTGGGATCTCTCTGGGCATTAGCAGGGCATGCATCATATACTTCCTGGCCAGAACATAGTCACATGACTACCTCTAGCTGCAGAGAATGCTGGAAAATGTTTTGATCCCATGTGCTAATGGGCCCATTTAACAGCCAGGGAAGGGAAGGGAAGCACAGCTATTGGACAGGAGGGCAACTGTGGTCTCTGCTGTGGTGCCACAAACATTTATAATAATCCTGCTTATCAGATGAGGAACCCGTGACTCAGAGAAGGAAAGAGATGTATCAAATGTCACCTAGGTAGTATGTGCCAGAGCCAGGACTCTAGCCAATGTCTGTTTCATTTTGAGCCACGAGTCTTTTGAAATCTATGTACAAAGATACAAAGGAGAAGCTCCACAAGCAGGAGAATCCCACAGAGGCACAGCTTCAAGGTCACAAGTTTCAGGGCTTGGAGTTTATATGCAGAATTTCACACCTGAGTTGTTTTGACAACCAAATCCAGGTCCACAGGAATCTGTTCTTCCTGTCAAGGCTGTGCCCGAGTCTTAACTACAGCAGCAAAAAGTGCCACATCTGTAGGACAAGAAGTCCTGCAGGATGTCCCTTCCTCCCAAGAAGACCAGGTAGAGGAGAATCATGCTGGCCCAGGGACCGAGGCAGGGTACTGTTCTAAGGATGGGACACAAGCTGCTTTGTCTTCTGCCCCATTGAGTCTGATAGTATGCACAGAATCACAGCTATATGAATAAATTCACAAAGCAAAGGCACAAAATCCCACCAGGGACTGAGAGGGACCATTGGGTGGACGGGGAAGCTCTATTTGTGTTGACACCCTGGGTCAGGACCCTGACAGCTCCCTGCATGGTCCTGAGGGCTGAGTCCTTGCTTCTCTTCCTCCCCACTAGCCACTGGTACAAATCATCTCCCAGGAGATAAGATACAACATACAACTTTTTTTTTTTTTTTGAGACAGGGTAGTAGTTTTGTAGTTCAGGCTGGCCCTGAGCTCACTATGTAGCCCAGGCAAGACTTGAACTCAGCAGTCCTCCTACCTCTGCCTCCCGAGTGCTGGGATGACAGGGATTACACACTGCCAGTGGTCATGTGGCTGATAAGCACTAGCTGCAAGATAGGTGAGGGGTGCAGACCATTCACATCACCGTGTGACACAGTGATTCAGGTGGAGAGGGCTGGTCACACAGGTCTCAGGTAGCTGATTTAAGGGAGCACCTGCAGACAGTGGAAGTTACCCCCGTGGGCTCTTCGGCTCCTCATCTGTAAAATACATAGGTTAGGTTTCTACTCAGATTCCCGTGTTGGTATTGGGTCTTTAAATTTGAGGAGTTTGGTTTTTCTCAGTTCTTTATATATTCTAGATATCAGTCTTTTGTCTGAGGTATAGCTAAAAAAACTTTTTTCCCACTGTGGATTGTCTCTTTGCTCGCTCTGTTGGTGATTTCTTTTGCTGTGCTAAAGCTTTTTAATAAGATGAGATTCCAGTTGTTGATTGCTTGTAGTATTTCTCGTGATACTGGCGTTTTATTCATGAAGTCTGTGCCTGCATCTATGTCTTCGAGAGTTCTACCTATTATCTCTTCCTGCAGATTTAGTGTTTCTGTTTTAATGTTTAGATCTTTGCTCCATTTTGATTTTAGTTTACTGCATGGTGAGAGACATGGGTATAGTCTCTACATCTAGTCTTCTATATGTGCAAGGCCAGTTTTTCCAGCATGGCTTATCAAAGAGGCTATTTATCCTCTGGTGAACATGTTTGATCCCTCTGACAAAGAGAAGGTGGTTGAGTGTGTTTGGAGTTGTTTCTGCATCTTCTAATCTATTCCCCTGATTCTTGGGTCTGGTGTGGTTATTTTTTGTTTTGTTTTGTTTTGTTGTTGTCAGTACCATGATGTATTCATTTATTTATTTAATTTATTTAGCTCTGTAGTTTTTTTTTTTTTTGAGACAGGGTCTCGCTTTGTAGTTCAGGCTGGCCCTGAGCTCACTATGTAGCCCAGGCAAGCCTGGAACTCAGCAATCCTCCTGCCTCTGCCTCCTGAGTGCTGGGATTACAGGTGTGAGCCACCACGCCCGGCTTTAGCTCTGTAGTTTAATTTCAAGTCAGGGATTGTGACACCCCCTGCTTTGCCTTTGTTGTCCAGGATCATTTTTGCTGTTTGGGGCCTCTTCTGGTTTCAAATGAATTTGAAGAATGTTTGCTCTAGTTCTGTGAGATATGCTATTGGCATTTTGATTGGGATTATATTAAGCCTCTGGAACAACTTTGAGACGATAGCCATTTTTACTGTGTTGGGCCTTCCTATCCACAAGCAAGGGATGTCTTTCCATTGGTTGGTATTCTCTTTGATCTCTTTCAGAGTCCTATAATTTCTGATGCAAAGATCTTTTACTTCATTTGTTACATTGATTCTGAAGTTGATGCTATTGTAAAAGGCATGCCTTCCCTAATTTCTCTCTTGTAAGTTTGTTATTTGTGCGTGGGAACGGTTAGTTTTTTCAGGGCTGACTTCGTATCCCAGTTAGGCAACTGAATTTGGTTATTAAATCAAGAAGTCCTCTGGTGGAGTTTTTGAGGTCTTCTGTGTCATAACATCTGCAAATAATGATAATTTAACTTCTTTCTTTCTTATCTTTACTCCTTTTATTTCTTTCTCTTGCTAATTACTCCAGCTAATGTTTCCAGAACTATATCGAATACCAGTGGTAATAGTGGACATCCTTGTCTTGTTGCTGTTTTTAGAGTCAAAGCCGTCAGTGTTTGACCATTTAGTATGATGTTGGCTGTTGGCTTATCATAGATGACTCTGAGATAAACCTTCTCAGATAAAGTAGAAATGGCAAATAAATATGGAAAAATATTCAACATCACTGATCATTCAAGAGATGCATTAAGATAACCCTGAAATTACACCTCACTCCAGAAGGAATGGCTGTTATCAAAAAAATCAACCAATAACAAATGCTGGCGCAGAGCTGGAGAAAAAGGATCCTTCTCCACTGTCAGTGGGAGTGCAGACTGCTGCAACCATTGTGGAAATAAATGTGGAGATTCCTTTAAAAACTAAGACTAGAAGTTACATTCAACCCACCTGTTCCCCTTCTTGGTATCTTCCTGAAATAATTAAAAGCATCTACCACAATGATATATGCACATTCATGTTCCTAACAGCACAGCTTGTAAATAGCTAAATCTTGGAAACAACTCAAATTCCCATCGATGGATGAATAGAAAAAGAAGATCATGCCCAGGCTTTAACATTAAAAAAGAAAAAAGAAAAAGAAGATATATTTTTATATAATGGAGTACTACTCTACCATCAAGAAGGATACACTTGAGACATTTATAGCTACTTGGATGCAGCCAGAGACCATACTCTTCAGTAAAATAAATTGGACACACATATGTAAATATCAAAGTGTTTCTCTGGTATGAGAAACTGAAATGGTTAATAAGGACCAAAATGTATAATAAAGCAAAATAAGAAAAAGTTCAAATGGGAAGGAGCACTAGGGATATGATTAGGAAAATAGAAGAAAGGGAGAAGGAGAACAAACAAGAAAATAAAGTAGAAATAACGCTGTTGTAAATAAGGAGAGAACAGAGGCTGAAGAGAGGAGAAGGAAATGGGAAAAATAAGAATTAAGATATATCATGTATGGACACAGACTCCATATGATGAATATGACCATTATGTATATCTAAATTGTACCAATAAACTTAACTAAAAAACAGTTTTCCACTTCAGAATGTTTCAGCAAGGCTTAAAGCAGGCGAAGAATGTAAAGCCACCAGCAAAAGGCTTGATTTGTATCACACTGTCATATAAGATATTTTAGCTATCGCGCTTCTGTGTAATTCAAAGGCCTGCTAGGTACAGGAACTCTGCTGACAGTTTTTCTGAATGATCTCACTTAGACCTCACAGCAGCCTGTGAGATATGGGTCAATATCATCTCACATACCACAAAGGAAGAGAGGGGGAGACCTTTGCAGCTCCCCAAAGAGGCGCTTGTCAAATACCACAGCAAATTTTGGGCTCAGGGCATCAGGTTTCTGGTTGTACACCAAGCCCACAGCCTCTGAGGCATCACCCTTGTGTCACGTTGCTGTGGAGTGTGGAGGCAGTGGAGACTGAAGTGAGATATGCCACTGAAATAGGAGGTGAAGTATGAAGTATTAGACCTCCCAACCAGTTAGATGTCTGATACACTAAGCTTGTGTCCTCTAAAATTCAAAGAATGAGTTTTAGGAACAGCAGAATAGGAAAAATATTTATCAAGAGGAAAGGGCCTGAAAGGCAGGAAGGGTCCCAAATGGGTGGCTAGGGACCCCACTTTACAGAGGAGTTTTATAGAGCAAAGCGCACATGGATACATAGTGGGTTATAGCTATGGTTACCCAATCAGATTACAAGTATAGTCACTTAGATAATGGTGATCCAATGGGAAAACAACTCATGTAACAAGGGTGCATGGAAAGAACAGAGATTTCCTAGGAAATGATGGGTCTGGAGGACTTGGTCACTCACTGGGATAACTGATGTCTGTCTAGACTTCATTAGATCTGGTGTCTATCTTTCAAGGAAGTACATAGGCCTGGTCATTCCTCCTTTCCTTGAGGCCTGGTCTCCAACAGCTGTGTGTTGGGCCACAGTGGTACTGTGTTTTACCTTTGTCCTGACTCTCTCGAAGGCCTAGCCCTCTCCGATTGTTTGTAATATTTCTATCTAATTTAGTTGTCTATGATGCTGTGAGTGTAAAATACACACCAGATTCTGAAGGCTTCATCTGAGAGACCTTTGTGATCATATTTCATATCGATTATATGTCACCATGATAACATTTGGATACACTGGGTGAAAAAAAGATTATTAAAATTAATGTCACCAGTTTCTACTTTTTTTCTTGTTGTTGTTTTTTAGATGTGACTTCTAGGGAATATAAAATTGCACATGAGGCAGGCTTCAGATTTCTCTTGGGCAGCACATCTCCCTATTCCCCCACGCTACTCAGCCTCTGGTACACGGCATGAAGTGACCCACTGGTCTGCCCGGGCTCTGCACGGAGGTCCTGCTGATGTTGCTACATTGCAACTCCCGTCCTTGTGCCATGGCTTAACGATGCTGCTGTCCCTTCAGTACAATTAGAAACAAAGGAGCTGAAGGAGGGAGTCACTCCCATCCCTACAGGCAACTGTAAACACCACCTGGATGGTTACCCATGCTTCCATTTTCTTTCTTTTTTTTTTTTTTTTTGCTTTTGGAGACAGGGTCTCGTTTTGTAGTTCAGGCTGGTCCTGAGCTCACTATGGTGCCCAGGCAAGCCGCCGTGAACTCAGCAATCCTCCTGTCTCTGCCTCCTTCCATTTTCTTAAAAGAGGCACAAAATAAAATAACAAAAGAGATCAGCATGCCCGGGGCTGCAGCACACAGGCACCAGTGGGAAATTCAATTGGAGGCACCGAAGAGTAGGAAGCGTCTGGTCTTTGAATTCTAAGAGCCTGAGTTATCACGGCCCCTTTGTGCCCTTTCCCCTTCTCCCTGTTCTTGCTGCTACCTTCCTGGGATCTTCGATGGATGTAGCTACTTACCCTTTACTCCAGAGTGGGCACTTGGCAATTCTTTCCTCACTGTACATAAGAAGCTGGACTAGTTTTGGTCCACTCA
The DNA here is from genome assembly GCA_004025085.1 of Thryonomys swinderianus. Classification (NCBI taxonomy): domain Eukaryota; kingdom Metazoa; phylum Chordata; class Mammalia; order Rodentia; family Thryonomyidae; genus Thryonomys; species Thryonomys swinderianus. The sequence goes on along the minus strand of PVIC010039836.1, from coordinate 4,124 downwards.
ACTGGAAGGCCTTGAACGTCAGTGTGTGCATGTGCGTGCGTGTGCGTGTGAGCCCCACACCCCCCATCTGTGCCTGCATGCATCCATGTGTCCGCTTCAAAGGCATGTGCTGCTGACTCGCTTTTCACCATTTTCCACATCATGACAGGCTGGGAGGTGGAAGGGGCAGAGAGGCCCCATTCAAACCTTGCACCACTGCCCTCCTCCCCCTACCCTGCTGGCCACTCCATCTGATGGCCCCTGAGCCCTGCAGTGCCAGGTTCTAGCCCCTGGCAAGGTTACTGAAGCTGAGTCTGGCTGTCCTCCCTCTCCTAGGGAAAATAAAAATATTCTAATTAAAGCTGGGAAGGCCCTGGGAACAATCGAGCTGGCGCCGAGGCTGATGGATGTAATTCAGTTTGGAGCGTGAAGAGCAGGACTCTCTTCTCGGGCTGTTACCAAGACTGGGGGGGGGGGGAATGATCCAAAAATGAATTTAACGAACGAGGGCCAACCCGTGTGGGCACAGAGTGAACAGGGGGAGAGTTCTGCTGCATTCAAAGCTGGGATGTGGGGGAGGCAGAGGCAGACCATGGAGCTGGGGGTCCAGAGGCATCCGGCTCTTTTGAGCCTGGAAGTCCACAGCTGGGAAGACGGGGTCACCTGGGAACTCCACCTCCCGGGGCCTTGTGAAGACGGAAAGAGGGAATGTAGAGACGCTGCTTGGCTTGACACCTAGTGCAGAGCAAGGATTCAGTTAAATGGCAACCATTCTCTTTTTTTTCTGCTCCCAGTCTTGGTGACCTTGAACGACCATTACTGTCTTCTCAGCTGATGCTGCGATGGCACAAAAATCCCTGATTCCCGGGAAGATGCTCTTTGGAGGCCACAAGGTTTATGGAAAGAGGATCAGTGAGGGTGACTGCTGATCTGTAGCTGTCTCTGATAGTAATGACTGCACCGAGGTACATAAAAAATTATTAAACTATAGCTGAAACTTTAGGGCTGGGACTAGAAGGTACAATGCAAAGGCCAAGATGCCAAAAGTTTTATAAAAAAAGAAGTCTGGATTATTTTGTGTTAGACAAACAGAATAGGTTATGCTTTCCTCCATGATGAAGTTGAGCTGGGAGATTAGACAGGCTCGAAGAGAGGAGAAGAGAAACAGGAAAATGAAAGACTGGAACCAGGTACAAGAAAGCGTTCTGAATATCTTCTCCCCACAACACTTAAGAGTATAATCAGGGAACAACTAAAAATAAAAACATGATGGGCTGGAAATTTAACTCAGTGGTTCTGACGCCTGCCTAGCAAGTGCAAGGTCCCTGGTTTGATCCCGGTAAACACATGCAACAATACTGGGTGTGGTGACTCACTCCCACCAGCAATCAGTACCACATACCACAATGCAGGGCGTGGTGGCTCACACCTGTAATCCCAGCACTCCTGAGGCAGGAGGATTGCTGAGTTCAAGGCTAGCCTGGCTACGTAGTGAGCTCAGGGCCAGCCTGAACTACAAAGTGAGACTGTCACACACACACACACACACACACACACAATAATAATAATAAAAACATGATGCCTTCAAAATGCTCCATTTTGAAGTTGTTTTTGCACGAAAGCAATGTTAAACCCCCCTCTGTCTTCTACTCATCATCCCCAAATCTGTAGAAAACCCTACTCCCTGCAAAAATTATTCTGAGGATTGATTGCCTTTCTGTTTAAAATGAGACTCAAACAAGAAGCTGGGTTCATGTATGGAGGGACACGGAGCTACGAAGTATGGAAGTAGGAACCATGGAAACCGAAATCCTTCTGAGAACTGGCAGAAATCTGGAGGAGGGCTCTAAAGCACTTGGCTCACCGCTGAGCTATGTTGTGTAAAGAAGTCTCTCCCCACCCATCCCTTAGAAAGATCCCTCTCCAAGGCAGACGTTCAAGAGTGAGCTTGGGGTCCTGCCTCTTGCTTGGCAGACAGCTCTGTACCATTTTGGATTCTTTCAATGAAAAAGAAAAGAAAAGCACAATCTGATTCCAACTTAAAAGCCAGGAGAGGATAAATTGCAAAGAAGAAAGTTGACGGCAAGCTCATAGAATTGAAACATGAGCTAAACAACAGGCCTTGGAAAGGCCAGGAGAGGGACAGTGTCAGGGACTCACAGCAGGAATGATGAGCTTCTCACAGGAAAGATAAATGGACTGTTTGTGCCTGTGTGTATCCAGTCACATTTTAAATGCTCCAGGAGACTGCTTGGTTTAATGGTTAGATGGTTACGCAGCGGTGAGTGGCATGGGGTCTGTGTTTGGCAGCCCAAGGGCATGATGGTGAAAGGGTGGAAGGATAGTTCCTGTGATTGCACCAGCTTGAGTAAGAAACCCCTAACTCACTGGATCAGCATAGTTCTGGTGCATCTGAAGGGACTTAGAAAACCAACCCTGGGTGTGAGTGGCACCAACCAATAGGCTTGTGGCCTGGACAGAATAAAAGGGAAATGAAGAATGAAGGCTAGTTTCCATTTGTTCAGAGGAGCTTTGGTCTTCACCCTCACCTTGGACTTTGCCTGCTGGCTTCCAGAACAGACTCTTTAACTTCCGGCGCACTTTGATCTCCTGATACGGACTTACATAGGACACTGCAGTGAGCTCCGGGCCTTCGACCTTTGACCAGATCCTTTGCATCTCCGTGCGCATACAGCCCTTTTCCATTTTTCCGCATCTGATTCTTAGGTAGCCATCGCAACCCTACCTTGTAAATCCTTACATATTTATATAGCTTACATTACATCTAGTACCTAGGACATACTGACAGTTACCCTAAAAAGCAATATTGCAGTTTCCAGAAAAAATGGTAGCAAGCACATACAAGGATACATGCACGCATGTACACTTCCGCTACATCCCATCCCTTGATTGCCCAGCGTCACCTTCTTTCCACATATACTCAAAATCTGACCCACACCACACCATACAATGATTCTGCATATACTCGTATACATTCCTTCCCTTTCTCAGTGCAGTAAGGGCAATTTAAGTAGGCTGTTTACTTATCTGGAGATAGCACTTTTAATACTCAGAGTACCAAATTCTCAAACCTCTAATGCACCAGTGAGGGAGTGGAGTGCGGAGCTCTGACAACAGTGAGCACCCGCATCCTAGAAAACAGACTGCAGCCCCAGGGAAGGTGATCCCACCAAGGCCACCAAAGGGGGCCACTGGCTCCTCGTGTGTGGCTCCCACAGGGGTCACACCAGAGAAGCAATGTCACCCAGTGAGACTTTAGAAGACGCTTATCCCTTAGAAGGCAGTTGGACCTCACTAGATAATGACAGAATTGCACTTGAGCATATAGACCTCCTGGTTTGTATGCTCCATCATGCTTGGGCCTCAAAATTAAGCAAGCGAATAAGTATTGTGAAATAGTAAATATTCAAAGGGTAATGGGTAAATATTATTTAGGGGTAAATAATGAAGAGAGAAAAAATTGATGGTGAAAAAAAGGAAACAATGCTTGTGTACATAGGGGCAGGGGAAAATAGGGCGGGGAGGGGAGGGGGAAAATGAGAATTAAGTTGTGTCATATACTGGTACAAATTCTCCATGTGGAGTAGGATTGTGATGTTATATATAATGTACCAAAAAATGTACCAATAAAAAAAAAGCAAGTGAATAAGGACAAGTCTAGAGAAATAGTAAAGCATATGGGCTTTGGAGCGAGGAGTAACCAGGCGGAGGATCCAAGCTATTTGCTTCTCACTAGCTGCACAACTTAACAAGAGCTTTGCCGTATGGAATCTGTGTCCCTAACTGTGAAATGAGTTAATATTTTCTTCTCAGGGTTGTTCTGAGGGGTAAGTGACCTAACAATTGTAGTGTCCGCAGAATAGTACTTGGCACATGTAAAGGCGCAGTAAATGTCAATGTGATGATTCTCCGCTTCCTGACAGGTGAGGAAACTGAGACTCAGGAAAAAAAAAGAAGTGGTTTCTTGGGCCGGAGGGTTAGCTCAGTGGTTCCGGCGCCTGCCTCGCAAGCGCAAGGTCCTGAGTTCGATCCCTGGTAACCACATATAATGCTGGGTGTGGAGACACGCCCACCAACAATCAACACCGCATGCCACAATGCCGGACGTGGTGGCTCACGCCTGT
>PVIC010039835.1:0-16938 GCA_004025085.1 Thryonomys swinderianus | reverse complement strand
TGGGACTACGGGAGTATGCCACTGTGCTTGGCTTCAAAGGACATTTCTGAGACATGCCACATGCATGAGTCTGTGAGGATATCATGCTAAATGAAATAAGCCAGTTACAAAAAGACAAAATGTTACATGACTTCACCTTCATAAAATTCTTAGTGAGTTAAATTTACAGGGACAAAAAGGACAATGGCTGCCAGAGGCTGGGGTAGGAGAAATGAGAAACTGTTTAATGAAGAATCTCAATTTTACAAGAAAAGACTTCTGTGGAAGGATGGTCTGTATCAAAATGAATGTAACACTACTGAACTATGCACTCAAAAAATGGATAAGACAGTACATTTTATAGTACTATAAAAAATTATAGGGCCAGAGATTTAGCTCAATAGTTCCAGTGCCTGCCTAACAAGCACAAGGTCCCTGGTTTGATCCCCTGGTAACCACATACAACAATACCGGGCATGGTGACTCACGCCCACCAGCAATCAATACCACATACCACAATGCTGAGTGTAGTGGCTCATGCCTGTCATCCCAGCTTTTGGGAGGCAGAGGCAGGAGGATTGCTGAGTTCCAGGTTTGCCTGGGCTACACAGTGAGCTCAGGGCCAGCCTGAACTACAGAACAAGAGCCTGCCTCAAAAAAATAAATAAATAAAATACATACATACATACATACATACTATTAGTCAACCCTGTGTCAAATTTCAGAAAACTAAAAAGGTTCAGGGATGTAGCTCAGTGCACAGGGCCTGAGTTCAATTCCCAGTATGACAAAAGCAGGGGAGGGGAAGGGTGGGGAGGGAAACAAAAAAATACTGTGGTGAAAAAAAATATCACCTGGAACCAAATTTCCTGATAAGCTTAATAATGAATAAGAGGGTCTTGTTCTTTTTGGCCTCTAAACTTCAGACATGACATTTCCAAACACACATGGAAGACTTCTAACCCTAAGGAAACTGACATAGGTATCCTTTCCACAAGGCTGGTAATGGACCATCTCAGGCGTGCTTGGGTTAAATATCACACTAGGATCAAATCCATCCCTCAATGTAAATCAAGTCACTGTAACTGTTCCAACAAAGGAAACCCCACCCTTCCACAGGCAAGGGGAGAAGAAGGGGACAGACATTCTGAGGAGACCCAGGCTAAAGAGCCTGGATTTCTCCAAGCACCTTCCGGGCCTGCCTTGGGCCTGGGCCTGGACAGATCACATTGCACAGACAGCTGCTCTCTGTCAAGCTGAAGGGCAACCAATGGCTGGAAGGGCAGGAGGATGATTCTTTGGATGCCCTGGTATTTTGTGCAAAGCCAACAACAGAACACAAACTTCATCTACTACACACACACACACATGACTTATGCCAGTGTATGAGGGCATTAGCCACTTGAGGGCTGGAGTCATCTTGACCCTCCTGTCAGGCATCCCAGAGCCAAGAGGAGCTGGACCGGCTGCTCAATGGCTCTCTGATGAGTTTATCTGAGCAGATATTGTAAATCCACAGAGTCAGAGAGAAAAAAAATCCAAAGGAAATGAATCACAAGGTTAACGGTGATTAGTACTCTGGTAGTGGGATTACCAGTGATTGACACACGACTACTAGCCAGCCTGGGCATGTGAAAAATCTTACGCATGCTTTAGGGCACAGTGAGTCCCATTACCACCAAATCAGGTCTGGTCTTGATCTCTACCCTGCCCCACCCTGCCCTCACAGCACTGAGCCCCCAGCCTTCCACCTGCCCAGCCCCTGCTGGACTCAAGGGCTATGACACTGCCCTTGCCTGCCAGGCAGGGCTCCTAGGGGTACAGAAGGCACCAAAACAGCTCGGAGCAAGCTCGGCAGTTTATCAAGTCCAAACAACTGTGGCATCTCAGTTCCAAAAAATTGGGGTTAAAATGGTTGCAAAGCTGACATCTGTTACTGACACTTCACAAAGAGCTCCCAAATGTGGACACAGATCTTCCCCTCAGAAGCCTCAGCTCTTTAGAGAATCAACTATTGCACAGCATTTCAGATGATCAACGTAGGCTGCAAAGGAGACTTCAGGAGATCTGACACCATCCACAGATACCAAAAGAGTGACCAGAACACATTTTCTACTCTAGAGAGGGATGCACCCAAAGAAAAACATCCCAAGTTCCAGAGCCGGCAGGGATGGTTGGATCCAAACACCACCACCTGTTGAATAAAGCCAGGTGAATACAGCCAGACCTAATGTAGGTCTGGACGTCACTCATTCAGACACAAGAGGCCCAAAGGCAGAAGAACTGGTGCAACTCTCTAGACTTACAACTGGAGAAACTGAGACTGCGAACATAGCAGCAGCTACCCAGGCCTCAGGGCAGGTGAGAGAGGGGCAGGTCAGAGAGAGGCAGCACTGGGCTTGGCTCATTCCTCCCTACAGAAACTCACTCTTCGTTTGTCTAGTTATGTCTGCGGTGTGGTAATAGAACTATATTTTTTAAAATTACCTTTTAGACATATATATGTATTAAAATATTAATTGATGAAATAAAATGATCTCCTTTTACAAATCCCAAGAGAGGGTGGGAGAAGAGATCCACCTCGACTGGATGAGCTGTTAACTGATGAAGTTAAGGGAACAGCATATGGGAGTTCATTACTCTCATCTTGTGTATGTTTGAAATTTTCCAGGAGAAAAAATATTCTTAAGTATCTTGCAAAATACCAAACAGTGGCAATGCTGTCCTCTTCAAGGAAGGTCTCAGTTACCAATCTAGACCTTCCAAAAAGAAAGGATGAGGAAAAAGAAAGGAGAGAAGGAAAAGGGAGGGAGGAAGGGGGGAAGGAAAGGGAAGAGGAAAAAAGAAACTACTACTCTTGTCCACTGCCCAAAAAGCCTTATGGGTGGGGGTGGGGATCTGCCGTTCAGTGAGAAGAGGGAGCTTACTCAACAAGTTATCAAGTCAGCAGAGAAACAAGCCATGTCAGTACTAGATCATTAAATCAGCATTCTGGCAAAAAACAATTATTTCCAAATGCTCTGATGACAGCTGGATCAAACCCGCCAATACTTGACAGTAATAAATACAGTTATTTGGGAAGAAAAATAGGGAGTGACCTTACAGTTCCACTGAAATATGCCAAATAAGGAGAGCTTGAAGCAGTAGGAAATGGAAAAGAACAGCTAATATTTGGCAAGCTTCCTTTATGATCAACAAATTAAAATGTTAAGGAAGCAATTTGTTGAGAAAAGATATTTTTAAAAGGAGCTGAATCATTCAGGTTCAGCCCCGGATATGGTCAATTGGTAATTTTAAATCATTTTTTAAAAGTTAATGCTTTCAGCCTCAAGAAATGGCATTTAAGACATCATTGAGTTAATCATGAACCTTGCCTCCCTCCTGCTCAGGTGGAGGGAGGGCCCCTTCCTTGGTCTCCCTGCAGCTCTGCACTTTTGTGCAGGCACATTAATGAAAAGAATATAAACAAAAACACAGCCTGAATTCCAAGTTCAGCTTCCAAAGACCCTCTGGTTGCCAATCCATTTTCAATCATTAGCCATATGACCTTCTTTAAATCTAAAAAGCTGACCGGCACTGGATTTCTTCAATTACAAAAAGGCCAACAGCCTTGGTTTTCTGAATGTATAAGTGGGAAGCCATTCTTGCAATTAAAAAGCCATTACCAGGCTGGTTATGTGGCTCAGTGGTGTTATCACCTGCCTGGCAAGTACAAGGTCCTGAGTTCAATACCCGGTTACACACACACACACACATCATTATCTCCCTTAAACCGTATAGCTCAGGATCAGTTTACTCAACAAAGTGTGTATCAGATGCTTAAACTTGTGAGGATTTTTTTTGGTTTTATTTTTTTGAGACAGGGTCTTGCTTTGTAGTTCAGGCTGGACCTGAACTCACTACATAGCACAGGCTAGCCTGGAACTCACAGCAAACCCCCGACCTCTGCCTCCTCCGTTAAAATGGAAATACAGTGTTTCTGTTGTTTTTCGATTTCTGCAGTCTGGGGATCAAACCCTGAATCTCATGTATCCTAGGCCAGCCCTCTACCACAAAGCCCCACTTCCAGCCTGCAAACACTAAGTTAGCATTAAAACTGCACTGAGTACAGAGTGCCTGGGTCTCATGTGTTCTCAGCTTTAAGCTACATGCCAGACTGGGTCCTGGACATGGCATGTGACTCTGTACTGGAACATACTATCTGATGGCCTGAGTGGCTCTGTGACATTCAGCTCCAACAAGAGCCAGTGCAAACTGATCATGGAGGGCAAAGGGGTATGAGTGGGGCCACTTTTTCCAAATCTGACCAGAGGAAATACGTAGGAGCCAACTGATCTGGCTGTATTGCTGCCCCTTCATTCATCACCATTGGCCAAAGCCAAGCCCTCTTCTTATTCCCAGCCAAAGTGTCCCCCATTGGTGATTTACTAAATAGCCTAGGAAAGTCATCACTACCATCTTTGGAGTCGGATTTGGGGTCCCACAGCCCCACAGAGACAGATGTCACCTCAGTAAGTCTTGCAAGGACTAGTGGATTTGTTTCCTATTTAGTTGAATTAATCAGTTTTTATCTGGCTAGCTGAGAACACTGTCTCTGCAAAAAGTCAGCTGCTGGTGGGCAGTTGGGGGCTGCTGGGTGTAGAACACGCAAACCAGTGAAGCATAGAGGCACCCGGGCTGAACTTTGCCCCTCAACTATTCAGAGACACAGAGTTCCATAGGTGTACCCCACCCCATCTTGATGGTCAGACTTCATGCTCCTAGACTCCAAGTCCTTACTGTTAAATATGCAAGATGAAGGTGATCTACACAAACTGCCAGGAAAATCAAAGAAAATTTTAAAATCTTGCAACTATACAAAGCAATAGGAGAGCTCAGTTAACACAGTGGGGATGACAACCTCACCTCTGTCCTTCTCTTCAAGCCTCATTCATTTATGAAAATACCCTCCCCCTTGGAGTTTAGGAGAACCCAGGGAATTAAACCTCCAACAGTTAAATCTCATCTACTCACTCCACCTGATTCAAATCTCATGCTACTTTATTTAATTCAAAACAGCTGATTTCAGAGGTAACCCGTCCTCATTTTTCATGATAGTCCCCATCACCCCCAGTTATGTAAGAGTAATCAAAGGCTAGTCTGTGTTGAAAACATCTTTTCTATGTTGAAAAGTAGATGAAAGTCATGCATTTGACTCCTGAAGAAAAAGTGATTTCTTTTTATTTCTTCCACAGATATTTCAAAAATATGACATTTATTGAATTCTATGCCTATGCAAAGCCCTGTGGAAAATGCTTGGGCTAAAGGGTCAAGCGCCACCCTACTGAGATATAATGCCAGGCATCAAAACCAAAGCCCAAATGACTGTGGCACTAGGTGGCCTAAGGGCACAAATACAAGGCAGATCCACCATAACTGGTGGTTTGGAGGAGGCCATGGACCATCTGCTGAAGTGAATCCAAAGGACCTCTTCCAAAAACACCAGGAACTTGGGCTAAGCAGGGCTGCAGGGCTGAAGGATGAGGAGGGAGAATGCTCCAGGGCCTAGGTTGGAGGGGATGAGTTCATATGAGGGGCCATGTACCACTCACCCATGGGAGGGCTGGGAGGCTGCAGCAAACAACTGAGCAAGGAGATAACAATGGTTTGAGGAGGGCAAGCCCAGAAAAGGACTACAGAAGCAACCTGGCTCCCAGAAGGCAATTTCAGTGTAAGGATGCACAGGAAACAGAGGAAACGCGTAAGCCCTGGGGGAGTCAGCAGGCTTCCCCATGACCAGCCAGAGTAGAACAGCAACACAAGAAGCTGTTGTAAAGGGAGAGAACTAGATACACAGTTGAACCTGGCCTAATGGGGCCCTTTGGCAGCCACTAGCTCTGAGAAGGAAAGCCTCCATTCCTGGCTGCAGGAAGCAGACTGGCTGCTGTCTGTCCAGCTAGGAGCACAACCACTACCCAAGGGTTTCCCAGCTGCTAGGAGAGAAATTCATCCATTCTTATCATGATCACTTCACTCTCCATCCCTGAGAAATCTTTATAGGACCACTTTAGAGCCCTGAATTACAAGAGGAGACACCAATATGGATAAACAATAAGGTTAGAGAGGAAAGGTGCAAGGATAGACTCTAAGGAGCCGTGACAGTGAAGTCTCCCTCTAGTCACTCTCGTGCCATCATTAGGACCTGTGCTGGTCCTGCTCACTGCCAGCTGACCTGAGCTGCTTTTAAACATGAGGAAACACAGAAAGTACCAGGCTGCAACTTCAATAGTAAAATACCTAAGAAACCACTAAAAACTCAGCCAGATGCCACCTGTGAACTCAGCGGGCTGTCCTTGACTCTACCTGCTTGTTATCAACCTGGAAAGTGATGACCAGGTGCTGACTGGGGCCCCAGAACTATGGAAATAGAGACAGCCCTTAAGACAGGGGCCCTTGCCTCAAGAGTGCCCCCAGCAGGCAGGAGCACCAGGCCAACAGGCAGAACTCAGTGACTCATTCGGGGGTTTTGGAGGAGTCAGAGCCCCTTAGCCTGGGAAGGGAGAAAGGGTCTGGCCAAATGGCAGGGCCCAAGCTTCAGTCCCCGAGGCACAGAAGACTTCTCCCTAGCACCAGAACTCTCACTATAGCCGGAAGTGAGATGTCCATGTGCAGGGGGAGATTATAAGCAAAAAGGCACAAGATGAATGAGCAGAGGGGGAAGCATATAACCACTGTTGTGGGGCATGATGATCTAAGCAGAGTCCACTTTAGTCCTTCTGCGTATGAATATAAACAGTGGGAGTGTGGATGTGGCTCAGTGGCAGAATGCTTGGGCGAGGCCCCAGGTACCAACCCCAGCCCTGAGGGAGAAAGGGAGGCAGATGCACAGCCATTGAATGAGTGTCATAGGAAAGTGAGATGGGTCTGACATCCTAGTCCAGCAAGCAAAGGATGCAGCAGTAAACTTCATTTGTTTGTTACCCATGGGGACCTCATTTTATAGAGGGTTGCCCTCCAACAAGACACCTGCTTTAAAAACTCAGCAAGGTGGGCCGGGGATTTAGCTCAGTGGTTCCAGCATCTGCCTGGCAAGCGCAAATCCTGAGTTTGATCCCCAGTAACCACATACTACAATGCCAGGCCTGGTGACTCATGCCTGTAATTCCGGCACTCGGGAGGCAGAGGCAGGAGGATTGCTGTGAGTTTGAGGCTTGCCTAGGCCACACAGTGAGTCTGGGACAACCTGAACTACAAATTGAGAACCTGTCTAAAAAAAAAAAAAAAAAAAACTCAGTGAGGGAAGGGAGACACCAATCACTACCCAGCAGAGATGGGATCTGAAACAGGACTCTAATTCCAAAGCCTACTGCTGCACCTCCCATCACCCCCTTACAGGCTGGGCAAAGTTGTTGTGAAAGCAGCCCACAAACACGTGGGCCCTGAGGTTTATATATGGTGGCCTAGCTTGAGGAGCTCGCAAAGGATCACTTCGAAAGACAGAACCAATGTTTCCAACAAAACCGCTGGTATCATACACAGCCATGCCCCCACACAAATGAAGGGTATCATGACTTCCAGTTTAACGCTGACAGGTCGACACATCTGAGTGATCTTTGCTCTGTCTACAAGAGCAAGGTATCAACTCGTAGGACTAACAGAGCGGGCAAGAGAGCAAACAGAAAATCCTGACTCTCAAACTACAGGGCAGCTGACAGAGCCATGAGACCTACAGAATGACAGGAGCAGCTTCCTCGCCAGCCATGGGGAAGACCAGGGTTTGTGATAGCTATGTGCAGGAACCTGAAGTGATGCCTTCAGCTGGGCTCCTAGAAGAGAAGCAGCCTGACCACCGTCCCCAGCCCAGCAGGAAGACCAAAGGTTCTGCACTTCAAGAACAGGTTCACTCTGGAGAAAAACTGTTATGTACTGACACCTGGGAAACGCCCCCAAGTTTGGAGTGAGACCGGGTGAGACTGACAGGGAAGGTTCCCATGCTGGCACACAGTGCCTTATCCCTACATATGAACAATGAAATGTCACCAGGCTTAAAGGAAACCTCTCACTGAGACCAAAACAAAGACAGAAACAAGCCAACAGAGAAATCAAAGGGAGGGTAAACAAATCTAGGTCTAGTCACACAATTGGTTTCAACATGAGAGAAAATAAATAGGTCACAGTCACTACACACAGATGCATCTCAGAAACTCAACTTGAGGAGAAAGCAGGTGCTGCAGATCCACCTGCAGGATAATAGCATCATTTGTTCATTTCTAAGGAGCTCAACACCAAGCAAGAGCTGGGTATGGTATGCCCATCTGATTCCTAATACTCTGGGAGACTGAGACATGAAGATGGCAAATTCAAGCCTCGCCTGGGTAACTTAATGACTTAAAACCCTGACTAATAAAGAGGTTAGGGGATGTAGCTCAGAGCAAAGACTCTAGATTCAACTTCAGTACCACTACCACCACAAAAAACAAAAACAAAAACAAAACAAACAAAAGGCTGTGAAGTGCTAGAGAAAAATGGAAGAGAGTTCAGTAGCCTTTAGTAAAGCAAGCTGGACACCCAGAGGAGCAGCCCTTGGCAACTGAAGGAAAGTATCTTGCTATCTTGCAGCCCAGAAACAGAATGAGGACCTTCGGACGGATGCACAGACATGGGTGCCTGCATGACAAAACTACTAGAGAAAGGCCGCTTACATGCCATTGGCAAGAAATTAGAGTCAGGAGATCCAGAGAGTGAGTACGAGCAGCAGGCTCCAAGACAATGGGGAGGGGACAGCAGAGTGGCCAACCAGCCTCCTTCTGAGGCTGGAGCCGGAGAGGTGTCACCAAGGACCAAGTTCTCCCCACCGGCCTTCAGAGACATTTTCATGTTTTAAGAGCTATGTTGCCACAGGAGAGTTAAGGGGTATGTTAGAGAATGTCTTCACAAAACTAACATTTATGTTAGTTTCAAACACTAATATTTGAAAATCAATTAAACCAACAAAAGAACTGACTGTTCTGGGAAAGAGAAAGACAAGGGGAGCTTTCTGAAGCCTAAATCCTCACCCATGTCTCACGCTCCCTGTCAGTAAGTATTCACGGGCACTGAACTGTGAGGAAGGGTAGAGTAAAACTGACTACTCTGGGGCAGTAGCAAGAGCGGAAAAGTGGGGCAGGGATGGGCTCTTTTTAAATAACTATTATTTTTTATAAGGAAATGAAAATGTTTTGAAAGAAAATACAAGTACAATGGCTACTTATAGATTTTTTTTTTTTTTTTTTTTTTTGCTTTTGAGACAGGGTCTCGCTTTGTAGTTCAGGCTGGTCCTGAGCTCACTATGGTGCCCAGGCAAGCCGCTGCGAACTCAGCAATCCTCCTGTCTCTGCCTCCCGAGTGCTGGGATTACAGGCGTGAGCCACCAGGTCCAGCATTGGAGTATGCGGTGTTGATTGTTGGTGGGCATGTCTCCACGCCTAGGATTATATGTGGTTACCGGGGATCAAACTCAGGACCTTGCACTTGCGAGGCAGGCGCCAGAACCACTGAGCTAACCCTCCAGGCCCTAGATTATTTTATTTTAAAATGAAATACATTCAAGAGGTAGAATGCAGAACTTTAAAAAAATTTTTCCCCTGAACAATCCCAAATTGTGATAACAATATGGACCACGTGAAAAAGCATGGATTCTATCTTGATTTTATGCTCAGGGCTCTTATGCATGGACCACTCTTGACCTGGTGTACCTGGGTTCAAAACGTCAGGTGGAGGGGACTCTGGCTTCAGGCCTCCAGAGAGGCTGCCTGGGACTGAAAATCCAGTGGAGGTCCAGATACACCTGGGGCAATTGTGCCCTCTAGCTCCTCAGTCTCTGACTTGCTGGGTACCTAGCAACACCTGTAATGCAAGCAAGGAACTAGCAAACTCTTGCTGGCAACTGAGTTCTTTGTCTTTTTTTTTTTTTTATGGTACCAGGGATCAAACTCAGGACCTTACACTTTAAAGGTTATATGGGGTGCCACTGAGCTAAATGCCCAGCCCTCTTTTTCATCTTGAAATCAAAGATTTACCAAAAACTTTCTTCATATCAAACTAGGCATGGTGGCACACGCCTGTAATCCCAGCACTTGGGAGGCTGAGGCAGGAGAATACATGAGTACAAGGCCAGCATGAACTACATCATGAGACCCTGTCTTAAAAAAAAAAAAAAAGCCAATCCCCATAAAACTTCCTCAAATTGCTTCTGAAATCGTCTTTGATTCATGTTCTATACCAATATTTTATCATTTCCTCTTTTTTCTTTTTTTGAGACAGGGTCTCGCTTTGTAGTTGAGGCTGGCCCTGAGCTCACTATGTAGCCCAGGCAAGCCTCGAACTCACCAATGCCCCTGTCTCTGCCTCCCGAGTGCTGGGTTTACAGGCGTGAGCTGCCACGCCCGGCACTGTGGTATGTGGTATTGATGGCTGGTGGGCGTGAGTCACCACACCCAGCATTGTATCTGGTTACCAGGATCGAACTCAGGACCTTGCGCTTGTGAGGCAGGCGCTGGAACCACTGAGCTAAATCTCCAGCCCCTTTCATTTTCATCTAAAAGTCATGTTTTGTGTGAATCTCCTATGTTTGCAATTCCAATTCCATTTGAAATTCCATGTCACAAGAGGAAACATTAGTATTAGCCACTCTGTCCCCTCTCTCAATCCCCATCTCAACACTTGTTCAGGACGATGGGCTGAGTATACAACCTGAACACGCTGTCAATGAGAGACATCTACTCAGAAACCATCCCCAAGAAAACTAAAGTCAGAGCCTCACATGTTAGTCACATGTCCCCAAAGCTGTATTCTGTTCCCTCTGTCAGCAACCCCTGAGAGAGCAAATCCCAGCTGGCCAGAGTCACAAAGTGTCCTCCAAATGCTCTCGCCAGCTACACGTTCCTTTGTATCCTACTAGCTATACTTGTGTTAAGCAAGGAGAAATGGCTCTTATCTTTATAGTTAAGCACAGTCCATAAATGGAGCCTCACTCTGCACAAAAGTGGTAAACTCTGAGCTAAATTTGGCCCCTGTGAAGGCCTCATGAGAGGAGAAAATACTGACGATTACTAGTCCCAATCAACATGAAGAATCAAGATTCTTCCTCTAACAAATTTTTTCACCATCTGGGTCTAAGGACTTCTACTTCAAAATCCCTCTTCTGTGTGGGAAGCCTGCCTCCAAATACTAAAAGCTACAAGGTGCCCGTGTTACATGACTCACATTTTTCATTTGCCCACTGAACATTGGAGGTGAAAGCTACTCACACCCAGAAAGCTGGCTTAGCCCTTCACGATCCATTCTACAAACCAAGCTGGTTTGACATGTAGACAGATTTTTAAACGCACAGAAAAAAAAAATCTGGGAGAAAGCACAAAAGAAATAGAAAAAATAAAGTGCATCAGGAGTTATTGAGGCCTCAGTACTAACACTGAGCTATCTGGGGCTGGGTCATGACTGGTACTATTCTTTTAATGTAGGGTAGTCCTGTGGTGAGCTGCCAATACCACAATACTTAACATTTTTCATTTTGAAGCTAAAAAACTGCAAATGGTACACAAAGGCTGCCCTGAGTGGAGTCTTATCGAAATGTGTAGTTTTATCACCACCTAAAGTCTCACAGCTGACAAGATGGGGGAGCAAATTCCAAACCAGGCCATGAGCCCCAGGTCATGAGCTGCCAGCCACCACCCTGGGCATCTGGGTACCTCCAAGGCAAGCCACCTGAAAAAGCACAGGTTCTCCTGCACCACAGAACTTGCACAATTACAGGGAGAAAGGCTTACCAAAGGTAATTTCCAAGTGTTTGTCTTTGGTTTTGGAATTGCTTGACATGGCTACAGCCCTGGTGAAACCACACCTTCACCCCACTGGTCAGCCCTGTCTCATCACACGCACATGCGGCAGAACTCTGCAGTGAACTCCTCATCCCTCAATGGCCTGCAATGGAGAATCCACCTCCACACCAGACTGGCCCAGCGTGCAATTCTTTGAGTCTTTCTGGTCTCTTGCTGCCGCTAAGGTAATAACTGGTCCCAATTCCAACTGTCCTTGGGCTGCCACTAGCACTTCTCTGGTTCATTTCCAGTTTGCTGTTTTAATATATAATCACCTTGGAAAGTAGATGACTGATACTATCAGAACTGTGTGGTAAAAAGGAGCTGGTATGAAATAGGCTTGGTAAAGAGCAGGGGAATCTCTCCTGCAAGGCACAGAGTATGTGCCACACCCCAGCAACTCAGCCTTCCGTGTTCTAGAAAGCTCAATTCAGAAGGGAGGAGTCACTTTATTGAAATATGAGTTGAATAAAACCAATGGTTCTCTTTAAAGGTTTTAGAGCAGGACTTATCAAACTTTAGTGTACATGTGAATCATCCGGTGGTCTCATAAAATGCAAATTCTGAGCCAGGAGGTCTGCACAGGGCTCTCAGATGTCTTATTTCTAGTAAGAGCTCAGTGAGACCCAGGTTGGGGCTTCAGGGATCCCACTGACCAACAGGGGTCAAGAACATGACAGTGCTATGGAAGAGGAATACAATTCATGTCACATAAGTCACCTTCAATGTTTTGGAAGCAATCACAGGCCTTGATCACCACACCAATGGGTCCCAGCTCAGGAGTCAATCAGAATTTGGCTGTACACAGTATTCCTGATGGATACAAATACCATAATAACCCAAGCCCCTTTTTTCC
Organism: Thryonomys swinderianus; assembly: GCA_004025085.1. Classification (NCBI taxonomy): domain Eukaryota; kingdom Metazoa; phylum Chordata; class Mammalia; order Rodentia; family Thryonomyidae; genus Thryonomys; species Thryonomys swinderianus. Next base: position 4,266 of record PVIC010039835.1, on the reverse strand, counting down.
CAGCACTCTACACTGTAGCCACTCCCATTCTTTTCAAGAATGAGGGTAGCATTAACAAATACAGACAAGTATAAGGGCCAAAGTTTATACAACAGGAGTCTAAAAATAAAGCAAAGAGACAGAAAATATTCGGAGAAATAAATGTATGAAAATTCCCTACAACTGAAGGAAAAATAAGACATTAGAGTGAAAGTGTCCCCCGAAATAAGAATGGGGGATCCTCCTTTGGATATATCATGGTTACATTTCTAGACAAGGATAAAGATAAAAGTCAGACAAACTACATAGAAACAAAAGTGAAAGTCATCATGGTTCTTCACTGCAACTTCTATGCAAAAAAGAACTGATAATAATCTCAGTGTTTCTTGCCTAGGATTTTATATTTAGTTAATTATCACTTAAATATAAGGGCAGAATGAATTTATTCTCAGAATTCAAAATCTCAGAGAACTTATCACAAAACAATTTCTTTAAACACACCACCATTACAAATACTCTAGCAAAGATAGAAATAATATTGAAAGTCCAAAAGGAAATGTGAAATATTTAGAAATATCTGGGGATAGTTTACCATTATTTGGATAAATCATGAGAAAAACCAAACATTGAAAGCAGGTAATACTGAGAAACGAGACAAAGTAAAAATCTCCCCACCCCAGTACTGGGGACCAAACCCAGTGCCTTCACATTGACCTTATCCCCAACTCTTCATTTTTTCATTGTGAAACAGGGGCTCAATAAATAAACTGCCCAAATTCATGATCCTCCTGCCTCAGCCTTCTACGGTACTAGGATTACAAGCACGTACAACTATGCCTGGCCAAGATATAAAACTCTAAACCAGTGGTTCATGTGCTGTGCCAGTTTCTGGGGGATTTGATGAAACATTAATTACTAGCCCGACCCCTACTGGGAGTTTCTGACTTGATACCAGGAAATGCTGAGTCTGCTTGTCATGGACCACTGTCCTTGATGGTACTATTACTCCAGACGGTAGATGCCGCCCACGAGGCAGGGGAAGGGAAGGATGACTTAACATTTACAGTGTTTGACAGATACTAGAAGCCCTAGGAAATGATGCCAGGGAATTGGAAAAAGAAAAGAAGAAAAAAATCAATTCTATTATAAAAGGAGAAAGAATGAGTGAGCAAGAGGTAGAGCTCAACTCTAGAGCATTTGCTGAGCATGCACAAGACAATGGATTCTATCTCTATCACTTTCAGAAAACAAAAAAAAAGAAAAAAAGAGAAGAAAGGAAGGAAGGGAAGAAAGGACAGAAGGAACAAAGGAAGGAGAGAAGGAGAAGAAAGCAATCAAACAAGAAAGAAAGAAAAAAAGAACAAGAAAATAAGCTAACAGGAAAAAATAAACACATGAATGAATCTTAATAATTTCACGAATAATCCAGATCCTGAACTCTAAAGGAATAAAACATACTGTACAATTTTAAAATCTAGCACAGGAGAATTCAACTCAAAAGAGCATTCCCTAAAAAAGATTAAAAAGTAATGGTAGCGGGGCATGGTGGCTCACGCCTGTAATCCCAGCACTCGGGAGGCAGAGGCAGGAGGATTACTGAGTTCGAGGCTTGCCTGGGCTACATAGTGAGTTCAGGGCCAGCCCGAACTACAAAGCGAGACCCTGTCTCAAAAAAAAAAAAAAAGTAATGGTAAATAGAAAAAACAAAATGAAATGGCAGAAGTCCTAATATAATCACAATTCCATATATATATGCCAGTTAAAATTTGCTAATCAAAAATTCTCAACTAACATCCTCTATCATATATCTCCAATAGACACATTTAAAGCAAAACGACATGGAAAGTTTGGAAGTAACAAAAGAAAAGGTCATATCAGACAAGTAAAAGGAAAAAATAGGTACCTTAATCAACAAAATGAACAAAACTTAAGGTAAAAGAAAGTACAAGATATGAATAAGGGATAAACACACACACACACACACACACATACACACAGAGTCTGCCAAAAATGTATACACACTTTAGGGAGAAAAAAAAGTATAATTATTTTATTACTAAATTTATTGAGATGTCATGAGATTAAGACAAGTTACCTTTGGCCCCCACAATTACAAGAGGGGCTGAAAGTGGCAGCAGTGAACTTCCAGGCTTATTAGTACAGTGAACTGCTGCTTGGGTGATCTTAGTCAAAGTTTCTATTGAGAATGCTACACATGCATTTTCAATTTATTCTCTAAGAGCTGTAGTATTATAGTGGGTTTTTCTTTTCCTAAAGTGTGTATACATTTTTTGGTGAAATACACACACACACACACACACACACACACACACACAGTATATGCCAGAGAGAAACCAGGAAAATATAAAAATTATAATCATATACACATCTAACAATACAGCCTTACTATAATGAATCAACTGTGAAAAATGAAAGGAAAAAACTATCAGACAGAAGAATGAAGTAACATGAATATACTACATATATTGAATCAACTGCATGCATTGTAAGAACACAATGTATGTGTACACTGTATATTAAAATATTTTCAAACCACATCCCTTTGCGCACATATGAACATTCATAAAATCTACCATGTACAATAGCAAAAAAAGTCTCAGATGCTGCAAAGTACCAGGATCATGCGGACTGTTCTCTGGCCATAACTAAAATAGACATCAATAACATAAGATAAGCCATTAAAGAAAAATGTCAAGAATCTAAAAAATACATACTATTAAATAGCCCTCATGTTAAAGAGGAAATTGCAGATATAAAACTACAAAATGAATAAAACTGAAAGCATTGCATGAGAACATTTATGGAACAGAGCTACAGTAATATTTAGAGGAAACCTTATGGCTTTGAACACATTTTTTAGAAAACAAAAATTCAGACTAAAAATGCTGGGTATTAAAAAAAGTTAGGAAATGGACACACCTTGAGGACACAATAATAAGTGAAATAAATAGGTCACAGACATGTAAATACTGTATCTTTTCTCTGGTATGAGAATTTGTAGATGTAAATGAGTTCTACAATGTATGACAGATTCTATGAAATGGGAAATATTCAAAGGGAAAGTGGTAGGGGGAAGTAATGAGGGGAAAGAATAAATATAATTTAAAAAGGAAAAGAAAGCATATGTATATAGGGGACAGGAGGTTGTAGGGTGGGTAGGGATATGGGTAAAAAATGAGAATTAGGGCCGGAGGGTTAGCTCAGTGGTTCCGGCGCCTGCCTTGCAAGCGCAAGGACCGGAGTTCGATCCCCGGTTACCACATATAATGCTGGGCGTGGTGGCTCACGCCTGTAATCCCAGCACTCGGGAGGCAGAGACGGGAGGATTGCTGAGTTCACCGCGGCTTGCCTGGGCACCATGGTGAGCTCAGGGCCAGCCTGAACTACAAAGCGAGACCCTGTCTCCAAAAAAGCAAAAAAAAAAAAAAAAAAAAAAAAAAAAAAAAAAAAAAAAAAAAAAAAAAAAAATGAGAATTAGTTCATGTCATATACTGGTACAAATTTCCCAATGTTGAGTGTGATTGTAAGCTATATATAAAATGTACCAATAAAGAATTCAATTTTAAAAAGTTAGGAAATAAGAATGAACTCAAACAGAAAACAGTGAAATAAAAATGAAAAATCAGGCATATTACAAAAAAAAAAGACAATGAGAAGATTAATAAGACCAAAGGCTGGCTTTTAAATACTGATAAGACTCAGAGATACCTTAAAACATGAGATCATGGGAGGCCAGGAACTCAGCTCAGTGGTGCTGTACCTGGTTGGCAAGTCCAAGGTCCTGAGTTCAATCCCTAGTACCAAAAAAAAAAAAAGAAAGAAAGAAAGAAAGAAACAGAGAGAGATCATAGGAAATGGATCCAACAGCTGCTAGATGACACAAAGACTAACCTGAGATTTGTCTGAATTAGAGATAAATTAGAAGATGGCATAAATGGTATAAAAAAATCTGTTTGCAGAAAACCTTCCAAGCATGGGGAAAGAATTCAACATACAAGTAAGCAAGGTGTATAAATCCCCAAAACAGCCATGATCTATCCATGATACATCAGTCAAAAACTCAAAAGCGGGCCGGAGGGTTAGCTCAGTGGTTCCGGCGCCTGCCTCGCAAGCGCAAGGTCCTGAGTTCGATCCCCGGTAACCACATATAACGCTGGGCGTGGAGACATGCCCACCAACAATCAACACCGCATACCACAATGCCGGACGTGGTGGCTCACGCCTGTCATCCCAGCACTCGGGAGGCTGAGACAGGAGGATTGCTGA
>PVIC010039834.1:0-16943 GCA_004025085.1 Thryonomys swinderianus | reverse complement strand
TTTTTTCCCCTAACGAAAACAAATTCCATTAGGTCTAATGAAGTGAAATGTTGTTTTCATAAGGAAATATTCTGTAAATGCAACAAATGGTATAAATCAAAACTTCTGTGAATAGATGAAGCAATTATCCAAGAATCCAACATATTTCGATCCTAATTTGAAGATAGTTAAGCCATTCTTTTTTAATTGGCAAAGCCTTAGTATCTCAGTAACTACTCATGTAAAATAAGGATAAAAGTCACCATCAAGTGAGGAAGGGAGTGACTGAGTTCTGAAAGTAACTGTAACCAGAAACAGGAAATTCTTTTCATGAGACCCATTCAGAGGTGAGGAAGGAAGTGGATTCCTTCTCTACCATTGCATATTTGACAAGGGGATGTGAGAAGAGCTACTGAGTTATGTGTAAATGAAAAATCAAAAGCATTTATCTCTCATTGCTATATTTAAATTTTAAATTATATGTTGAAGATATTATAAAGTAAAGGGGTCTCAGTCAGGCCCAATGTATGCATTTCAGATACATACAGTGTCTCTTCTAGCATTAGTCTCACACCTTCCCACTCGGTCTGGAGATTAAGATTCCTCATGTATAAAACGAAAACATGTGATTAAGAAGATGCTGAAGAACACGCTGGGGTGCAGAATATCATGAAATGTATAAAATAACATTATATTTGGCTTCCTCCCCTAAACAACCACTTTCTGTGGTCAGCACAAAGCAGTGCTACTTTGTGGTCTACAGAAGATCCCTCAGGTACACAGAGGAGATTCACTAGCATTTCCCCTGAAATAGTTGCTGTTTTGAAGACCATCTCACATCAGTTCCATTACAGAGAATTGTAAACTGACTTTGCAGGTACTTATAAGGAAGATTAGGAAAAAAATATTTCTAATTTTTTTTTCAGGATGCATCATTTCATTTACAGCTCTGTACCTACAGCTCTGAGGACTGGCATTACCAATTTTTTTTTTTTTTTTTGAGACAGGGTTTCGTTTTGTAGTTCAGGCTGGCCCTGAGCTCACTATGTAGTCCAGGCAAGCCTCAAACTCAGCAATCCTGCCTCTGCCTCCTGAGTGCTGGGATTACAGGCGTGAGTCACCATGCCCGGCACTGTGGTATGTGGTATTGATTGCTGGTGGGCATGAGTCTCCATGCCCAGCATTGTATGTGGTTACCAGGATCGAACTCAGGACATTGCACTTGCGAGGCAGGGGCCGGAACCACTGAGCTAACCCTCCGGCCCGGCATTACCAATTTTGCTTGGGTTCTTGCAGGGAGAGGCATCGTGGTCTGCTGGGAAAACTGGTATCTTTGGATCCTTGGTTTACCTACTATCAGCTGCTTGAACACCTCCTGGGGCATCAAGGCACCAAGGGCACTCAGGAGAACCAAGAATAGTCACCTCTACTCGGTATCTCTGTCACCCCTTGGCACACGTGTCCAGCATATGCCCAGTGTGATGTGCCCACCCCCACCGCAGTTGGCTACCTGTACCTGTGATGTTTGACAGATTGAGTTCCTCGGTCAGGAGAAGGGACCACAGGGAATGGCTGGGAACCACCAAAGCTTGACTCCATCATTTTCTCCAGTGCAGTCACAGGATGCTTTTCTGCCTTAGAATACTGTCGGAAATCACAACAGAGGTGAGTTGGGGGTGTGTCATGAAAGGAGGACCAATCACATATGAGCTGATGACTGAGAAGTTACTGGAAACTTCTGGAGCAGGAATGACACCTTGTGCAACTCATTTCCCAAAAGTTGTCCTGCACATCCTGCACTCACTCCAGTCTCCTCTGAGATGAAGTGAGATCCGTTCGAAACGTTTTATTCTGTAATTCCACCTTTACACCCTTAGCACACTCTTCCTCATAGTCAAAAGGCATGTTCAAGTGTACTTTTTTCCATGTGTAATCCCTAAAAAGAAGAAATTAATTAGCAGCTAAGTTACTAATACAGAAATTCAACAGGTACTGATGGAATGAACTCAGTAACATGTTCTAAGAATTATGAAGGACGTTGATCCACAATATCTCCCACCACACCATGTGCTGTTGCTGTTTCCTTTAGCCTGTCATTGAGTATTAATTGCCCTGTGGTGAGAAATCTGTGAGCATTTCATTGTTTATAGTTCCTAACTCCTGGCTTTACCTTTGACTGTAATATTTCACCAGGTGCTGATGCCTAGAGCTGATGCCATAAGGGAAGCTTTCTCCTATGAGAAACATCACGCGGTATCTTTAGGACTGCCAGTGTCACCTGAACCCTCCTTGTATACTTGGCACTTGAGCAGGCAAATAGAAGTGACAGGGTCCTCTTCTTGAAATTCCAGATAATTGTCTCCAAAATGGTAAATTCAGACTGGTAACAAAATGGATTCTCGATATGTCATGTTCAATGTATTATCGAGATCTAAATCTTGCATAATAGTCTGAGCAACTGTAAACCTATAAAACTCATTAAACTTTTTTCCCCACTTCAAAAGCAAAGAAGCCAGTATTAGAGGTGTAAACAAAAATTGAAAAAGAAAGTGATAAAGTTAATCAATTTCTTGGAATCTCAAAACAATATAAAGGATAAAAAAAGTTTCATAGGACTGTAGAAAAAACTCAAAGAGGGCCGGGCATGGTGGCTCATGCCTGTAATCCCAGCACTCAGGAGGCAGAGGCAGGAGGATTGCTGAGTTCCAGGCTTGCCTGGGCTACATAGTGAGCTGAGGGCCAGCCTGAACTACAAAGCGAGACCCTGTCTCAAAAAAACAAAACAAACAAACAAAAAAAACTCAAAGAGGGAATACAAAATGTGCAATAATAAAAATGACACTTAAAGATATTTTCTAGTTTTCCAGTAACACCATCTCTGAACTACAAAAATAAATTGGCATTAGGCAAAGAGAATACATAAATTCCAGCACAAACATCATCTCTAATCAATTGGTGGTGACTGCCCGCAGGTTATGTGTATCAGAATATAAAGATGACTTCTGAAATGAGAACTACAAAAGATATTCTACCTAGAACACAAATGAATCCAAGAACAAAGTGGAGGATATATGTTATGGTAAATGCCTTATATAAATGTAGATTTTCATATTAACATATGAAATTAAAGTTTAAATAATTTCAACACAATTAGAAGTTACTAATGCCAATAAGGAATATAAGTAAGAAAAGAGAGAAGCATGATGTTTAAAAAGAACATCATTCTGGTTTTCAAGAATGAGAGTTGGGTAAATATTGATGCTTATATATACATACACATACATACATATATACATATACATATATATATATATATATATATATATAAAACTAGACTATGAGAAATATATAAAATCTAAGAGAAAGAAAAGACTGAAGCATTAATCCAATGAAACCCTGAAGGTATATTATAACAGAGAATGCCAAACTCAAAATTAAAAATATAGCAGGGAAAGTGTGAGGTTATTAATGACAACCATACTGTGGATGGTTAGATTTAACTGCTAAAAAAAAGATTCATAAATTGATTTAATAAATTCAATCATCTCCTAGGAGAAATAGCTCTGGTTAAAAATACTAAAAATATCAAATGGAATATTTAAAGACTTTTAGGATGGATACAGACAAATCTTAAAAATTATTTTTAAAAACAAAGCTTATAATAGCAGTAATACAAATCAAATATATTTCCTACAGATATTTTTAAAAAACACAGAGATAAGTATTTCATATTAGGGTCAGTAACAATCTACCAAATGATTAATATTTATAATTTTTTGTCAATCATGCAGCATAAAACCAGTAGCTCTGCATGAAATCCCTGAGAAACTCAGACATGTTGAGAGCCTTCATTTATGTGACAGGAACATGTACAGTGCCTCAAGTCAGGAGAAAAAAAGATTCAATTCAAGAATAAGGGTGTTAGAGTGACTATTATCAGAGAAATCAAAGTACGTTTGCTTCCTACCTTCATGAAGAACCAAAACTAGTTTAACGAGCTACATGTGAACAAGAAAAGATGAACTTTAGAAAATATATTGGGGATTTGAAGAAATGTGCTGAATGAAAGGCTTCCTCGACATGCCACAGCCATTAACCTCTGTTTCAGATAACTCAACCACATCACAGTTGAAGGAAAGTGTGTTAAAATGATAACAGAAAACAGAAGAATCTCTTTGGTAATCAGGATAATAGCAGTAAGGGTAAAGTGTATTTTAAGCTTAATCTATACTTTCAGAATGTGATAAAAATATATTCTGTTCAATACATTTTAAAAAGCTTTGGACCGGAGATTTACCTCAGTGGTTCCACCGCCTGCCTAGCAAGCACAAAGGTCCCTGGTTCCATCCTGGTAACCACGTACAGTGATATGATCTGGGGCCTGGTGACTCCCACCAGCAAACAGGACCACACCCCACAATGCTGGGCATGGTGGCTCACGCCTGTAATCCCAGCACTCAGGAGGCAGAGGCAGGAGGATTGCTGAGTTCGAGGCTTGCCTGGGCAACATAGTGAGCTCAGGGCCAGCCTGAGCTACAAAGCGAGACCTGGTCTCAAAAAAAAAAAAAAAAAAAAAAAAAAGACCGTTGTAAGTCCATGCAGGTATATTTATTCATATCCTTAAAGGAGAAAAAACACATTTTTCGCAAGGATATAACACAAAGACTATAAAGAAAAAAATATATATGTTAATTTGGTTATGTATCGATTTAAACATCCTGTAGCAAAAATGATCATATCAAATCAAAACCTGGGAAAGTATTTGTGTTCATCCATCAAAGACTATTCTTGCAATACAACTGCTGCACAGAACTACCTGGACACATGGCAGGCAACAGTGAAAACAAGAGTTTCATAGAGAAATAAATCCAGGTGCGCCTGCACACGCGGGAGGGTGTGCAGCAGGACTCACTGCAAAGCAACAGTCATCAAAAGGTGTAAAATTCATTTCAGGAATAACTGAGAAAGGGAAAGCTACAGAAGAGGAGAGTTTGTGGTATTTGTTGGAAAACAAGTTAGAAAAAATATATTCAAAAATTTGAATACATACTCTTTAGTCCAGAACATTACTTTTGAAATTTCCTTTGCTGTTATAACTGCAAAAGTGTGAAGTGATATAATTCTCAGGGCATGTAAAAAGCCAAGAAAAAAATGTAATAACCAAAGAGAAATGATTGAAAACAATGGAAATGTCCAGAAATGAACACTATAATCACCAAAATAGAAGCAAGATACATTAAAGTTTGAACATAGGACTACTTATGAATATGAAATATGTATGTATATGTTGAACATATGTGTATGTATGCATATATATTTGGCTTTGTGTTTATGTACAGATTTTATGTTGGTATGTATTATTTTTCTGTAGGCATATGTGTGTGTTTCCATGTGCTCAATCAGCATAAAGATTTTTTTAAAGTAGACTATATACTATTATTTGAGTTTCTCTTTGAAGAAAATGTTCTCTTGTACCACATAGCAACTTTTTGGGCACACAGACTTCCTATATTATAATGGTCCCATGAAACTAACAGAGCCAAAAAATTTCTATGGTATTATTATATAACTGTGCGACACCATAGTGCTTCTGGTGATCCTGGTCTAAAAACATCTGCACTGCCACTTATGTAAAAGTGTAACACATTGTTTATGTATATGAAGAATACTTGGCAACAATAACTGATGATCTTACTACTGTATGTATTTGCTGAGCTACACTTTCTAATCACTAAAAAATTACATGGGATTGTTAGTACTCATAACAGGAGTGGGCTCATATCCTCTGTATATCCCATTTCTTGATTGTGTCAAGAGACCATGTCAAGGGCTGACTTATATCATGTAGGTTTGTGTAATTCTACTTAATTATGTATATACAGTGATGCAATCTAAAATGTGTTGGTAAAGAACACGTCTCCAGTGTTAAATCATACAGGACTGGACATCGTGAGTGTGAGGTACAGGGACTAGGGAAAACTTCAGGGTTATTTCAATTTAAAAGTTCCAGTGCATGTTTTATTTTTAAGTGCTTTCAAAGTAAGCCACAGAGTGGCAGTAATGACCATGGCTTGACATGGAGTTTAAATTTACAAAAAAGGACTGTAGAAACTTGTCAGACTTTTGTAAAATGGAGAAAATTGATATAGAAAAAGAAGATAGGGAAATAATTTGGAAACACTGATTGTTTTCAACAATTCCAAAACAGCAAATGAAAGAAATGATAAAGCTCCAACAAATGATAGAACTACATGTTTTACTGGATGGAACATGTCAAAAAAGATGGGTTTAATGGAGCATAACCAATATTCTATCTGACTTCAAGTTTCTATAAAAGACATAGAATTTACTCCTCCTCCTCACTTCTAATGAATTAGTATAGAAGATAAACTCAGAGGCCTTAATGGCCCAGAAATAAGCATGATGCCTTACAGGGCAAACTGGAGAAGACAAGTTTCAATTTTGTTCTGCAGGATTCTGATTCTTTATAGAAATTGATGACCACTGAGTAACTCATTCTAATTTTTCTTAATGCAGAATTCTATACTTGTACCATTATTTCATAGTTTCTACTCTTAGTTCTGAGAAATGGAGATCTTTGTCTAAAATCCTGGATAAAAGTTAGGAAGAGAAATAGCCTATTACATTGTGTTTTTAATTGATAGTACTTATAGCAGATACTTTGTAAATATTTTCTTTCAAATATTTGAATTGTTATATGACAATTGTTTTTACTTATACCATTTGGGTCTATATTTGCAAATTTAATTACAAAATTTATTATTTTGAACTCTTTTTCTATCTCTCTGAACATTTCATTATTGCACTTGCATTTAGTCTGAGATTCAAGTTTAACTTGTTGGTATTCCTGCCCAGGACTGAATCTGATATGCCAGTATATTAACTGAAAAATTCACATGCATTTATTCAAATTGCACTATATACATATATGTTCAAAGTGAATTTAAACATACTTTCCGCTTTCAGTCTGACAAGTAAAGAGCTTGAAAGTCATGGTTTCTGTCATTGCAATGAGAAGAAAAAAAACCTTACGATCTGAGAATTAATGCTTATTTTTGACTGCAGTTGTAGGGCAAAGCAACACTTCAAAATTTGGACAGGCCACTGAATACAGATATATTAAGAGCACCTAACCTGTGGCAGGACTGACAGGAGCTTCACCTGGCAGAATTGTTAGGTAGTAATTTTGACAAGTTGCTAGATCCTTTATGTGGACTAGAACATGAGCTCGGATCATCTTGGTTTTAGAGAAACCAAGTTTTAGAGAAAGTACCCATCTTCCATCAATTTTAGCTCCTGAAATCACACCAAGGTTCTCAGAGAAAGGAATAAGAACAATAACCAATCATCTCACATACCTATCAATGAAAGGAGAACAGGGACCATTGTGAAATTCACACAGAAAATTCTGGATAATAATTGTGTACATTTAAGCACAAAGGAACTGAGTAAAAAGAAAACATTTGTGAAGGACAAAACTAAGGATTGCATGCCCATTATAACAAGGGAATGTAATCATAAAATTATGTAAACGTTCCTTCCCCTGTATTAATAGTGATCCATTATAGTAGCAGTAGTGGCCTGAAGCTGAAATAGTTTATTAGTTTTCAGGAAAATCCCAGAGTATCATTGACGAGAAAAAAATAAAAAATAGAAAACAAATCCTAGAGGATTTCAAAATCCCTGGCAATCACACCTATCACAACTATTAAATTAAACCAAACTATTCAGCAGATTAACAAAACCATATAATAAAGGTTTCTTATCTGGGCTCCTGTTAAATATTGTATTATGTTTTCCACTCAAATATTCAACAAAAACCTAAGTGGTATACAAAAAAGATAAGCAAAATAATTAAGGAAGCAAATTGAAGAGAAAAGTATCCTAACTCATATATCACAGATAGATATTAGAATGCTCAAAGAAGGAATTTAAAATAAGCACAAACATGGTGAAGAATCTACAGGGAAAAAAGAGACAATTTACAAAAATAAATGATATTATATAAGCAAGAAAATGGAAACTAGATAATCAAAAGTAGATGCTATAAATTTAAAAAAAATATATACACAATAGAATTATGAGAAACTTCCACCCCAGAAAATGAACATGTAAAAGTATCTTCAAGATCTATAAGAAAATTCCAAAAAAGTATAATCTAAACATAATTTGAATAATAGGAGGGAAAGAAAGAATGAAACAGGAAAAGTTGGAACAGTAACCCAAGACTTTAAAATTAATGATGGTGGGGCGGAGATTTAGCCCAGAGATTCCAGTGTTCCGCCTATCAAGCAAAAGTCCCTAGTTCTATCCCTGGTAACCGCATAAACATTACTGGGCATGGTGACAAATGTCCACCAGCAATCAGTACCTCATACCACAATGCCAGGAGTGGTGGCTCATATAATCCCAGCAATGGGGAGGTAGAGGCAGGAGGATTACTGAGTTCAAGGCTTGCCTGGGCTACACAGTGAGCTCAGGGCTAGTCTGAACTTCAAAGAGAGACGCTGTCTCAAAATAAATAAATAAATAAAATAAAATAATGACAGACATCACAAAATCCCATTCACATTAAATATCCCCAAACAGTATGCTGGCATACCATTTTAAACAGGAAAGAAAGAGAATAAAATAAAAAACAATCTGGCCAGGTATGGTGGCTCACACCTGTAATCCTAATACTTGGCAGACAGAGGCAGGAGGATTGCTGAGTTCAAGGCTTGCTTGGGCTACGTAGTGAGGTCAGGACCAGCCTGAACTACAAAGTGAAGCCCTGTCTCAAAAACAAAACAAAATGAAACAAAACAAAACAATATGAAAGAGCAGGTAATCAGAGAATATACAACCTAGTTTACAAAAGAGAAAGATTAATTAGAAACAATTGAAAATAGGAAGTGTAAGAATTAAAAGACTTAAAAAGTTATAGGAAAAAAATAAAACCAAACTAGACATCTATCTCCAATTAATTATTCCATGAAAATGGGGTAGTATAGACTGTTTAAATAAACTGCAAACTGAGGAAATGAAACCTCTATCTGTTTTACAATCAGTTATAAAAAATGTTCTTAATAGAAAAGGAAACAATACAGGTCTGATATTCTGAATTTCATAAAAGAAAAGACCCTGGGAAATAATAAATGAAGGTAAATTAAATTTTCTAAAATGAACCAAATAAAAATATTTAAAATAGTAATGATATGTGATGATCACAAGTCAATGCTTGAAAATAACTTTATAATAGAAAAATAATTGGTGATAGTCTGTAATAAAGAATGTAAAGTAGATACAAAGTGGCAAATTGTTATCTAAAAGTGAACTAAAGTAAGTTATAGAAGTACACCTCAAATTCTTGAGTAACCACTGGAAAAAAGTGTAACATATGGCAGAAGAGGGAAAAAATGGGATCATAAAATGTTTAATAAAACTAAAAGACAAAAGAATATAAGATGCAAAGCAAAAGAGTTAAAAATATAATCCAATTACAGAGTGGCAGAAAACTGAACTATATAAATAATCACAGTAAATATTATTTGTTTAATTACACCAGTTGTAAAAAATATCAGTGTATGCTTTTTAGAACCCCACTACATACTGTCTATAAGAAACTTTAAAGATAAAGAAGACACAGAAAAAAATACAATGAAAGAAGTAGCAAGACATCTATTATGCTAACACTGATCTGAATGAAGCTGCAGTGACTCTATTAGTCTCAAATAAAGCTTATTTTTAAAACAATAAAATTACCAGAAAAAATTAACAGTATCACCTAGGTAATGATAAATATCAATGTTCCAAAATCAATAAAATATTTATGAACATGACAAAAGAGCATTAAAATATAAAGAAAAAGTTGAATGAACTCAAAAGAAGAATAAAGAAATCCACTACATTTGGAAAGTTCAACCTCTGTCAGTACTTCCTAGATGTAACAGGTAGACAACTCAGTAAAGATACAGTTGGCCTAAACAGTACACTAAGATTTGTGTTTGTACAATACTTTTTCTAATACAATAGATTCTATATTCTTCTACTCACATACAAAATTAGCCAAGATAAGCCACACTTTTTGACCACAGAGTATACCTTATAAAACTGAAATACTTTGACTTATTAAAAATATGTTTTAGGACTACACTGAATCCAAATTAGAAATCAATTAAAAAAGGATAGTTGGAAAATTTCAAAATATTAAGAGAATAAACAACATACTTATAAATAACACAATGGTCAGAAAATAAGTAAAGAGAAATTTTGACAACAGTGTATAAATTGAAATCCAACTCATCAAATTTTGTGGGGAGTAATGATAGCAGTTGTTAGAGGTAACTTTATAGCATCAAGTCCTTATATTTAAAAATAACAACCTAAAATCAATCTAAATTTCCACCTTGGGAAATTAGAAAATGAAGGGCCATTTAGATATAAAACAAGCAGAAGTGAAATAATAAAGAAATCAAGAAAATCTTTCAGGAATTTGAAAACAGGAAAATAGTAGAGGAAATTCAATAAAAACAAAGCTGATTCTAAGAAAAGATAAAAATGTGTTGATCAATCTCTATAAGCTAACTGGGGTGGGGTGGGGTGGGGTGGGATGGAGAATAAAAAAATAACTCAAATTACCTATAAGTCAAGTAAATTAAGGACCATATTCCATTTTCCTTGTTCAAAAGCAAGCTCTGAAAGGATCCTCTGAGAAATTGCATGTCCTCGTATTTGATAACTTAATTGAAATGAACTAAATTCTTTTTTAAGAGTAGAAGAACTTTATTAAGAGAAAGATAAGCTTCTGTGCAAAAGAAAATGGGTTGTCCACCCACTCAGCTTCTCAAGTTCTTTTGTGGGTCAAAGTCAACAGGTGAGCTTGGTTCAAGGTGGCACAAAACTGCAGTCAATTAGTAAGATCATGAGTGACTTAGGTAATATTGACCCAATGAGAAATCACAGGGTAGACAAAATTACAATCCACAAAAGTATAGTCACTTAGGTAATATTGATTAAATGGGAATCCAATAGGAAAGCACCTAATTCAGGTGATTGAAACCTATTTAGAATATCAATCACTGCTACTTATTCTATGCAGGTGTGGTAGTTTCTCTCCTTTTACAATGCTGACCTTCAGTGAGCATCCCTTCACCATCCTCTGTGTTGGCTCCTTGAGGGCTGGGCCTGTCCAACTGCCTACAAAATATACAATTAACTTACCTATCTACAATATTTTCCTTTCTGAGGAAGTGCCTCTGACTGCCAAGATGCACCAGGAGGAAGAGAGAAAGAAGTGAAGACCATTCTGACTACTTCCAGCTGAAGAGGGTCATAATTATGATTGGCAGAGTTACTGTACAAACAATCTATCTAAAGGTCCTTGATAGTCCCTAGGCATTGTCATCTTGGGTAGGTGTATAGCTTTGAATCTGGACGTGACAAGCTAAAGAAACAGTGAAGAATACATGAGCCTAAAATCAGATCACCAGGATTGCTATGAGTATCGCCAGCAGTCATTTACACCAGGAAGAAACAGTAATAGCCTCCCACAAAAAGTCTAAGAAGAAAGGTCTAGGGGACTTTAGAATCTGACACAGAAGTTATATCATGGTTCAGCAGGTAAAAGCTATTTTACAAGGTCAGTCTGGTGGATCTTAGTAAAAGAAGTCCAGCATTTTTGTCATGGGTTCCTTTTGTATGACTTGGAGTTTGGCAGCCTCTAGGCAAGACTTAGAGTCTCATGCTCTACTGACTGAGTTAGCTGAGCATTAAAAAATAAACAAAATTTTAAAGAAATCAGAGCATGGGCCAGAGGCTTAGCTCAGTGGTTCCGGCGCCTGCTTCGCAAGCTCAAGGTCCTGAGTTTGATCCCCAGTAACCACATACAATGCTGGGCATGGAGACTCACGCCCACCAGCAATCAATACCACATATCACAATGCTGGGTGTGGTGGCTCACGCCTGTAATCGTAGCACTCGGGAGGCAGAGACAGAGGGATTGCTGAGTTCCAGGCTTGCCTGGGCTACATAGTGAGCTCATAGCCAACCTGAACTACAAAGTGAGACCCTATCTCAAAAAAAAAAAAAAAGAAAGAAAGAAAAAGAAAAAGAAATCAGAGCATGCATAATCTAAGCATGAGCACTAGAATGGAGGGCAGGTTGGAGAGAGATCCACAGTTAGAAATTGAAAGTGACTATAACCTGCTGGCTTTAAATCTGATATTTTGTTGTAAGTCTCCACAATTATATCTGTGTTAGGACAGAGACGATTTGAAAGACAATTTTAATTAAGAAATTTTAAAACTCTGGTTGAGCTCTTTTAGATTCTACCATAGAATTTTCTAATGATCTATAACTATGGTGAGATACTGGTATAGCTGGAAATTGTCAGAAGGTGTCAGCCTTTAGAGCCCATTTTTACACCTAGATTTATTACTATGTCATTGTTTTCATACTTCTTATGGTTATTCTTTTTCTGCCGGGTGTTTAAAACCAAGTTAAAGTGAGACCTGTGTCAATAAAAATCAACCTCCTGCTGTCTATCAAGGTCAGTTAAGTTTCTTCAGCCATTATTTTGGAGCCGGAAGGAAGAGAGGGAAAAAAGGCTACTTCCAGCTGAAAAGGGCCATAATTATGACTGACAGTCAGAATTACTATACCAGAGATCAGTCTAAAGGCCCTTGATAGTCCCCAGGCATTGTCATCTTGTCCTTCAATTGTCCTTCATGCAGTGCCTCTCAGTTCCCCTGTGAATGTCAGCCATCAGGATGGGTCATGGCCTTGCTTGACCATGCTGCTCTCTGTGAAAGCATGGGAGAGTTTTCCCTCTTTGTGACCCTCCTTTGGCACACAATACATTTGTCTTCTACTGTCCAGCAATCTCTCTGCTTAGGAGGTTGGGAGACTTACCAAAAATGTAGAATCCTGTAAAAACAGGTTCCCTCATGTACTGGATCTTTGTTAACCTTGAGGTGCTAGGACCAAAATATGGGCTGTCCTCTTATCCTAATTACCTTTCTAGTTTTGATTTCCAAACTTTTAGCTGTTGAACACCCAGAAGAGGAAGATCAGTGACATAAGTAGTGCACTAGGAGCAGTCAGCTTGACTTTTGAAATTTGTCTGGACATTGAGCACTTGTGAAATATGAAGTACAATTAGAGGGCTGTTATTTCTTACCAGCCATGCCTGATTTAGTAGTTGAATTCCTGCAGAATGTTAATAGATGACAGTTACATATTATATAAGGAGATCAAGAGCCACACACAGTATTTTAGCATGGCAATTATGATGGCATTATCTTTGTAACACTTACATGTCCATTTTAGTATAAATAGTTTTTTAGTCATCACCTCCCTCAGATGACAAGATATAAAGAAAATTCTTATTTAATTTGTTAGCCTTCAACCATCTAAACAGAATGTACATATTGGCCTATAAATGTACTTTAGAAGTTCATAATGTTTAGCCTCCTATTTTAGTAAGTGACATTGCCTGGACTGTTAGATTTCTGAGCAATGATAAATAAGACTGGTCAGAAACTTTTTGAAAGTGAATTAACAGAGATCTTTTATAATACAAATCAAAAGGAAATTGGGCATGGTGGCTCATACCTGTCAACCCAGCACTCTGGAGCCAGAGGCAGAAGGATTGCTGAGTTTGAGGCTTGCCTGGGCTATATAGTGAGCTCAGGACCAGCCTGAACTACAAAACAAGACCTTATCTTAAAAAAAAAAAAGAATCAAAAGGAATAAAAATTGCTTATACCTGTGAAAGTAAAGTTTAGGCTGACAGCTTATCCAGTTGAAGTACCCAGCTATCCAGGCTTCTCATGGTCTGATAGTCACACATAACTGCTCCCTCTAAAGAGACAGACTTTTAAATGTAGTTTTTTTAATTGCATTCTTTATTGGTACAACTTGCATACATCTCACAGTCACACATAACATTGGGGAATTTATACCAATATATGACACCATCAGTTCTCATTTTTACCCATATCCCCACCCACACCTCCCCACCCCCTATATACATGCTCTTTTATTTTCTTTCAGAATCATATTTATTCCTTCCCCTCATTACATCCCCACACCAAATTTCCTTTGGAAATTTCCCATTCTAAAAAGATTGTCATACTACTAGAATTCATTTGCATCTACCGGTGCTCATATCAACGAGATCTGGTATTTGCCTATTTGTGCTCTACTGATTTCACGCTTTAGCGTGTCCTCCAGGTGCATCCATTTACACATAAATGAATCAATCTTGTCATTCTTTATGGCAGAATAGTACTCCATTTTATTTAAAAAAAAACCACATCTTCTTTATCCAGTCTCCAGTTGATGGGCATTTGGGTTGTTTCTAAGATTGAGCTATCACGAACTGAGCTGCTATGAACAAGGATGTATATCTGTCTTTCCACTGTGATTTTCTAAGTTCTTTTACAATATATAAAGAACTTAAACAGATCAGCCTCCCCAAGTTTAAAGAACCAATTCAGAAGTGGGCATCTGAAATGAACAGACACTTCTCAGAGGCAGAAGTTAAAGCAGCTAAGAAACATATGAAGAAATGTTCAATATCACTGGTCAGTTGAGAGATGCAAATGAAAACTACACTGAGATTTCATCTCACTGCACAAAGAATGGCCACTATTACAAAATCAACCAACAATAAATGCTGGCGAGGCTATGGGGAGAAAGGAACCCTTCTCCACTGTTGGTGGGATTGCAGACTTGTGCAACCATTGTGGAGATATGTGTGGAGATTTCTCAAAAAACTAGGACTAGGGGTCCCATTTGACCCTACCATCCCCCTGCTAGGAATATACCCAAAAGAACTTTTAAATGTAGTTTTAACTATCTCCTCCAAGGGGAGCATGCTCAGGCTGGGTGTGGGTGCAGAAGGTGCCTAGGTGATAGATATGCTTTGGAGCTAACTATGAATCCCAAACAATCAGGGGGAGGAGCCCTTTATGTTTCATTTTGGCTCTAGGGGATAGGCAGGTCATGCAAGGATACAGAAAAATCTTTCTGAGTATGTGAGATTGGAACATTTTCCAGTGTTCAGGTAAGCAGCTAAGTCCAAATGCAGCATGTACAAAACAATAATAAATGTAATTTTACCAAAGCACAATTCATCATAAGAGAAACAAGTGGTTAGCCAATATTTAAAAAAACATACGTTAAAAGTAAGACTTTTGAAATAAAAGCTAAATCAAAGGCCAGAATCTGATTCAAATTGTTGCAGTCTACGAGCAAAACCTGTGAAAGAAAACTTTACCTCTGTACAATAATCTCAGTGGAAGAAATACAAAATAATATAGGGGAGTAGACATATAATCCCCAAACCTACTATGTATCCACAGTGTGAGTTTGTGTTCTCTAATACCAAGGAATGATGAATAATGTAGACTCAGAATAGGAAAAAATTTATTGAGAGAAAGAAAGAGGACCAGAAAATGGGTCACCCTGAGTGAACCAAATTCTTAAAAGATACAGATTTACAAAATTCACAGAGTAAATGAGTTACCTTAATAGTCCTAGATCTATTAAAGAAATCTATTAATGAAATAAATATAATTTAGGAGGTCTAAAAATCCCAGGAAGGAAAACATATTCGGACAAGGGAATCTGTCTGTCTGAAAAGTGCATAAGTGTTAATCAGTGGGAGGTAGGGGTGATTCCTCAGCAGTTTTGGAAATGAATGGAGTCAATAAGTCTAGAGCCAAAAGGACTGTGGGTAAGCTCTGTAGGGTTGTCACACATAATGAGGTACAACATAGCCAGCTATTCTGATACTTTTGTATATATTCTGTGACTGAATAGTTAAGTACAGGGATGGGGGTTAGAGGGAGCCAGGCTTTTCCCTAGTTGGGTGGAAATTTATAAATAAACAATGCATGGAGGCTGGAGTCATGTGAATAAGGTTATGTGGAGGAGACATCAACATGAACTTATGTTTAGCCAAATAAAGCTACAGATGGTTCCATTCTAAAGGGCTGTATGTGGTCCCTATGCACCAAGAGGGCTAGACCAAGGGTATCTCCACAACAAGGAGTGTTCCTGGCTCCCACATCATGTTTCCAATAGACTCTTCAGTGAAAGGATGCTCCTAGAGAAATATCTAATTCTAGGGTTGGGACAGGTAATTATACAAAATAAAGCTGGAGCACCTTGCAGTGATCAAAATCAGCAACAAGAAATTTAAAAGCTGGTACTAAATTGATAAACTAGGTCACAATGACACCACCAACTAAAGGATTTGTCAATTACCAAAGTTAGGATAGGGCAATCACAAATTAAAGATGGTCTGAACTCATCTCAGACTTTAAATCAAAGTACAAAATAAGTATTCATGGGTTTATGGTGATTTAAATGATTCAGTAAAAACAGTAAATTGTGTAGAGATATCTGACTCTTCATAGTGATATCCACATAAATTAATAGCTCAGCACCAGGAGGACAGATTCTAACTGTTCATTTCTTCAGTGTAGTTGCATTTTTCCAGAATATTCTTCAAAGGAGAGTGAACTAAAGCCATCTTAACCATGGAGAAAGCTGACAAATACTGCCTCAAGGAGAGGAGAAGGTAAACTGCAGAAGTGACCCATCATAAGGCTAGTGCATAACCTTGGCTTTGTGTGGTAGACGTCACTTGTTATCTTTCTTGAAGAACCCATCAACCCAGGAGAAACCCATTAGATGTCATTAAAGGAGCTTCATACAAAACACTAGACCAATACTCTTACAAATAGTTAAAGTCATGAAACCAATACACTGTTACAGCCACCAAGAGCAGAAGAAGTCACAGGAAGTGTTCTGTGTTTGCCTAGATGAGACTGGAACAGAGGAAGCAGTAAAGTGAAAATCCCAGGACATCTGAGTCAGTCATGGGTAGCAATAATGTGTCAGTGTTGGTCATTGACTTTAACACCGTACTACCAACTAGTGGTTCATATTAC
>PVIC010039833.1:0-16951 GCA_004025085.1 Thryonomys swinderianus | reverse complement strand
CCACACCAAATTCCTTTTGGATATTTCCCATTCTACAAAAACTATCATACATTCTAGAGCTCCTTTACCTCTACAGGTGCTTATATCAAAGAAAAGATCCGGTATTTGCATTTTTTTTTTTTTTTGAGACAGGGTCTCGCTTCGTAGTTTAGGCTGGCCCTGAGCTCACTGTGCAGCCCAGGCAAGCCTCAAACTCAGCAATCCTCCTGTCTCTGCCACCCGAGTGCTGAGATTATAGGCATGGGCCACCATGCCTGGCACTGTGGTATGTGGTACTGATTGCTGGTGGGCGTGAGGCACCACGCCCAGCATTGTATGTGGTTACCGGGATCGAACTCAGGAGCTTGCGCTTGTGAGGCAGGTGCTGGAACCACTGAGCTAAATCTCTGGCCCTAAAAACATTTTTTTAAAAAAATTTGAGACAGGCTCTCACCAAGTGGCTAAAGAACCTATATTGGGCTTTAACTTGAGATGTTCCTGCCTCAGCCTCCCAGAGTGCTGGGATTCTAGTTGTGTGCCACCATAATTGATTTCAATCCTTCAGTCTTTTTTTTACTATCCTATAGCATCCCATTATTATAAATAGACACATTTGATTTATCTACTCAACAGCTAATGGACATTTAAATTATTTCTATTTTTTATCATTCTGAATAATATTGCTATGAATTTCCACACAAAAGATTTTGTACAGCTACATAACTAGGAGTAGAATTGCTGGATCGCATGAGAACACTTTGCTGAACTGAATGAGAAACTGTTAAACTATTTCCGAGTAGTTACATAGCTTTACCTTTCCACCAGTGATGTATGAGAATTTCACTTTCTAAAACTCCAGATGACACTTGTTACGATCTATCTTTTGATTATAGCCATCCTAGTGGATGTGTTTCCTTAATGACTAATAATGGATTCATGCTGTTGTGCTCCTATTCATGGGTGTATTTGCCATCTGTTTACTTCTTTTTTTTTTTTTGTCAATTTAAACCCTGTAAGCATTTTTAAATTGAGTGATCTGTCATTTAGTATTGGATGGGAAGTTTTTTTTAAAGCATTTTATTTTCTTCCTTTTTTTTTTGGATTCAGGGTCTCACTATGCTGGTCCTGACTTCACTATGTAGCACAAATTAGCCTTGAACTCATGATGATCCTCCTGCCTCAGCCTACCCAGTACTGGAATTATAGGTGTGCATTACTGCACGCCCGATTCTTAAACCATTTTTGAATTTGGTGTTGAGGTGCATTCTGTAATTCCAGCACTCTGGAGGCCATGGCAGGAGGATCACAAGTTCCAGGCCAGCTTGGGCTATATAGCAAGAACTCTCACGAACAAAACAAATTTTGAATTCAGGTCTCTTGCCAAATGATGGGTGATTCTCTCCCTGGCACAGAGACAGAAAAGATGTCAGCTCCCCGGAGCCCAGTTCTGCTTAAGTCTGTCATAGGGCAGCAGCCCCGACGGCGACGGAAGGGAAGGTGGTCTTCCTTGTGGGTGAGGAGAGGCTGTGGGAGCTGGTAGATTGCCGGGGCCTCTCATGCTCTCCCAGCTTCTGGGGCAGGAAGAACTCAGTTCCTCAATCCTTCTCAGCCTCTTATAGCGGGAACACCTGGGCAACCTTCGCCCAGGGACCAGGCTCCTTTCTGTGACCAGCAGCTTTATGACCCCTCCCTGGAGCTCTCTATTTCTGCTTTCCCAATGCTCCTCTCAAGACCCTTGTGGAGGAAGTGTGCAAAGATCCCACAGCATCCACGTCTTCACTTGAGTTTGCTTTTCGAGGCCCCCGAAGCCATTAGAATTGGGAGAGGCAGAAGTAGACGGCAAGGAGGACTAAATTCTAACCACTCTTTCCTAAAACTTTGGGTTACACCTCCTCAATTTTAATTTGATGTACTTTAATCTGATTTGTGTTTCTGTCCACCCAAGCAGAGTCTGTGCTCTTAGCCAGAGCTTGGGCCGTTTTTGATTTTGTGCAACCAGTTCCTGGCACACTACCTGGGGCTAATGGAGTTTCATTAACTATATTTGGAGTGAATGAATAAATGTGAAGCTACAATGAATGGCTTGGTCCAGTCTCAGGAGAAGCATTCAGACTCTCGCTTTGTAAACAGAGCCTCTGATCCTGGTAATTGAGATAAAGGGGATGAGAGCAGAAGGAGATTGAGAGTCCAAGAAAAGAGAAAAGCATGGGAAACTAGGCTTGAAGGGGGTAGGAGGTAGGGAGCTCTGGAGGGCCAGGAAACTAGCAATCAGAACAGGAACATCCTGGTTGGGGTCACATTCCTGAGTCCCTGCCATGTTCTCCAGTCCTTTTTTTTGTTTATTGCGTTGGCACTGCTCATTCAAGATCAAAGTCCTAGTGAGACGCTGTACCAGTTGTGCCACGTGCAAGGAGGTTGAGTCCATGCAAGGAGGAGCTAACTCACTGGCTACGGAAGTAGAGGTGGGCACCCCAGGTCACCCACACCACCCAGGGACTCAGGAGGGGGAGGGTGATTCTCCCATAGGATAGAAATGTGATAGGGAAGGGGAACCAGTGTCAGGTGATCACAGAATAACGTGTTTCAAGTGGGACGTATTTTCAGGTGTCTAGTTTGCAAAACGGCCTAAGTGATCCCTTCCTCCGAAAGCTGGAGTTCTGACATGAATCCAAGGCTGAGGTGAAGGCCTAGCGGGTAGAGTGGCTGCCTGACTCCACCCCCAACCTCCACTTCCCAGTTCTCCCAGCCTGTGGGACGGGGAGGATTCAGTCCTTCTGGGTATCTTCTGTTGAGAAGCAGTCTTGTCCCTGCGGGAGCTTGAAATTCTCAGCCGTGGCTTAAAGGAGAAGCAAACGAGCTTCTGGGGTCCTAGGTTCGACTGCAGCTCCTCCCCTCCTCTGATAAAATCAGTGTGGGAAGTGACATTTAGGCCTCAGCAACCCAAGGCCTGTGTACACTGGCTTGAAAGCCTAGTCACCATGGGTAGGCTTCTAAACAACTTTCTGTCTTAGTCTGCGTTTGGCTACTGCAACAAAATGACAGAGTGAGTGGCTCATAGGCCGTAATTCGCATCTACGCAGGGAGGCGCCTCGGTGTCTTGAAGTTCTAGAGTCTGGGGAATCCTAGGGCAACGTACTGGAATTTGGATCCTCAGATATGGATTTGGAATCCTCAGATATGGCCATTTTCTCACGGTCACCTCATGTGGAGGGGCTGTGAGGGCCCTTTTCAAGGCTTCTGTTACAAGGACTTCAGTTCCACTCACGAGAGCTCTTCCTCATGGTCTGATCATCCCTGAGAAAGCACACCTTCTCCTGCTATCACAGTGGTGGTTAGAGCTTCAACATGTGAGTTTAGAGGAGGGAGTACAATATTCAGACTGTAGCATTTATCTTCTTCTGTAAGTATTTGTTGTGTTCCATCTCAAGTCATCTTTCTCTTGTTGGGATAAAGTACCCGATGTACACAGTTTTAAAGATACAAGATCTGTTTTGGTTCATGGTTTTAGACATTTCTGGTTGGCTGGTTTCAGAGCAGAAACGGCATGGCCAAAGGGAGCTACTCACCTCATGACAGCCAGGAAAGAAAGAGAGAGGGAAAGGAGCCAGAGCGAGAGAGCGAGAGAGCATGGGAGGACGGGGCCAGGAATAAGGTCTACCCTTCCAGGTTACATCCCTGGTGTCTTCGGACCACCTCCTAAGCCACATTCAGCCATGAACTCATCAATGGTTGAATCTGTGGATAAAGTTAGCTCTCCTCATGATCCAGTTACCTGGAAAAAGCCCCACCTGGAGACAATTTTGGAGACATTTTCTTCATAGTACTTATAGTCCATTGGGAGAAAACAACCACAATACTATATATGTATTTGGAAATTAGTATATTTACATGGTAAGTAGGGGGTGTCATGACTGGGACATAATATCAGTGGGAGAAAAGGAAAAGGTCTCTTTGGGGAAGAGCCATGCACCGAAACCTGAGTAGTGGCAGGTGTGCCTGGAAAAGTGCTCATTCTCAGATATAAATCTTCTGGCCCAAAGTACTGTGGTGATCTGTGGTTCTCAGCTGTGGGTAGTGTTCATATGTAAGTGGAGAAGGGCATTATGGGTGGAGAGGGGCATTGTGGGAGGAGAAGGGCATGGTTAGTGGAGGGGGCATTTTGTTGTTATCACTGCAATAATTCTCAGAACTACTACTACAATTTAGGGCAGTGAAGCAGACATGCTGAATGCTTGCAGCATGAAATAGACCTGCAGAACAAAACCTGCTCTGATTGGGATGCCAACAGTGTCTTCAGCAGAGACACCCTACAGTGAGGTCAGTGTCACTGCAGCCCACCACATCAGAAGAGGACCTGCCACTACATCAGTTGATCTGGAAATCCCAGGATGCAACAGGGTGTGTCCCTCCCCGAACACAGCTGCTGCTCCTGGGTCAGTGGCTTGGAGAAGGAGGGGTGGAACTGCTGAGGGAATCAGTGGTGGCTCCTGCAGAAGAGGGGACCTATTGCCAGGGGTGGAGCAGCCGGTGATCATCCACAGAGACAGGCGCCTCAGTGTCGGGAAGCTGCTCAGGCAGCACAGCCTTGTCAAGGATTTGAGACTTTTCTAAGCACCCTAGGGACCACTGACAGATTTAAGCAGTGCAAGCAATGACCAAAGTCTGTGCCCAACTTGAGAGCGTAGGTTAAACTTTGGTTTTGTGGTCACCTTGGCTCGACTTTCCTCCGTGAAGAAACAGTAACCTCTGCCTCTCTCACCTCCTCCTTTCTTATTGGACAGTGCTGGAGACTGACCCCAGACCTTCACTCTGAGCTGTGTCCTCACCCCTTTTATTTGTTTCTTTCTTTGTGACGGAGTGAACCGCCAACTTGCACGGCGGTTGTTGTGAAATGCATCGCTGACACCCGTGTAACATCGACACGGCCCTGCTACCTGCTCATTCTGTCACTTGGTCTCTTCCCTTTGCCTCCTTTTGCTATTTTCCTCACAGGAATTTAAAAATAAAATATTGTCATTGTAATAAAATACATACAACATGAACATTACCACTCTAGCCATTTGAAAGTGGGGTTGCTTTTTCACTAAGTTCCTACATTGCTCAGGTTGAGGCCCAGCTTCCGGTTTCCTGGGCTCAGCCTCCCAGAGTGCTGGCATTGTGGTTGTGGGCCACCACGCGTGGCTCTCCTAGTGTTTTAATACATCAGTGCGTTTGCGTTCTAGCTCTAGGTAAAAGACAAAAGCAGAATCACACTGTGGAGAAGCGGGTTCCTCCACTGGCCCCTGACAAGTACAGAGCGCCAAACCGCGTCCAGTTTCAGCCTTTGCTTCCTGCTCTGGAGATGAGCTGGAACCGGGCGACTGTCCTTATCCCAGGACGTCATCAGTTTTATGCGGTTAACTACCGAGTGGAAAAATCTCTCTCCATCTCAGTGACGACCCTGCCATTACAGTCAGGTCTGGGGCACTGCCAGTGTAGCTTTGCAAATTTCATTAGAAGCGGCTGTTTCCGCCTCCTTCGAGGTCCTTAATGAGTTTGTTAAACAAGGCCGGTTCCGTGCTGGCCTCCCCGCGCCCCAGGAGACCTTTCCTTTCCGACCAGATGCGGTCCCTGCCGGCAATGCGCTGGGATCAGAGCTTGCAGAACGGGCCCCTTTAATTTGCAGCACAACTTGCGTGGCGGTTGTTGTGAAATGCATCGCTGACACCCGTGTAACGTCGACACGGCCCTGCTACCTGCTCATTCTGTCACCTGCTCTCTTCCCTTTGCCTCCTTTTGCTATTTTCCTCACAGAAATTTAAAAATAAAATATTGTCATTGTAATAAAATACATACAACATGAACATTACTACTGGAGCCATTTGAAAGCGGGGTTGCTTTTTCATCTTGCGAAACTGAAACTCGCCAACCGCCGCACCATCTCCAGGTCTTTTCTCCGGCAGGCCCGCGGCCATCCCTCTGCAGCCGCTGTCTGAATTCCGGCCGGTGTGTCAGTGGACTGAGACAGTCATGTGCGTTTGGGCGTGCCTGGCTTCTCTCACTAAGCAGAACGTCCTACGGTGCATCCATGACATTAGATGTGTCAGCATTTCCTTCCTCATGAAAGGCGTAGGAATATCTGTGTACAGTGTAGTTCATCTGCTGATGGGCATTTGAGGCGCTTTCTGGTTTTAACTGTTGTGAACAATGCTTCTGGGAACACGTGTGCACTGCATCGAATGGGGTCCCTTGCCTCGGTTCGCTGCATAGATACACAGACTCAGAGGGCGGCTCATGTGATCATTCTGCTTTGAACTTTCGGGAGACTTGCCGTACAGTTTTCCTTAGCAGCTGCATCATTTATACTTCTGCTGAAGGTGCACGAAGGTTTCAGCTCCTTCACATTCGCTCCAACACTGGTTTTCTTCTTTTCAAAACAAACAATGTCTACTACATTGCGTTTATTGGTACACTTTAGGTATACATTATGATCACATTCCTCATTGAGAATTTGCACATGATATAGCTTGATTCTTATTTTTTCCCATTACCCTGCCCTCCCTCCGACCCTCCGCCGCTGCTATACACATAAGCTTTGCTTCTGTCTTTTCCTTTTACTGCCAAATTTTTTCCCTTCCCTTATTGGCTTTTCGCTGGCCCCAGTCAGTTCCTTCTTCCCCCTGAATACAGCCCGTTTTGTTTTGTTTTGTTTTGCGTTACCGGGAACTGAACTCACAACTGTGTGCTTACAGGGTGGGCACAGCATGACTGAACTAAATCCCCAGAGCCCCCTTTCCCTTTGGAGATTTTTCTTCCTATTTCACAGTACCTATCAAACACTCTGGACCTCACTTAACCTTCAGTTTCTGCCCATCACTAAAAATCTTTTTCATAGGCTTTTCATCATTTCAATCTCTTTTTGTGAGAGTTATTCACGTGAGTCCTTTGCTTTTTATTTTCTGGTGGCTGAGGGACTGGGCGGCCAGGGCCTTCACACTAAGCTACACCACCCTTTTAATTTTGAGACATGAGTCTTGCTAGATTGATAAATTGGTGACTCAGCCTCCTATAATGAGCCACCGCACCCGGCCTTTGCAAATGTTTTAATTGAGTATTTTATTTTGTTATTACCTTCTTCATACATTCTGAAATTAATCTCCTAAAATATACAGCTTGCAATATTTTTCCTATTTGATATGTTGCTTTTCACCCTGAAAAGTTATGTCCTTTCACGCACGGAAGCTTTATATTTTGATGTCTTCCTCTAATAGTCTTTATGATTTTCAGAATTATCTTTTTCCCCTTAAAAGCTGCCATTAGCTCAAGCAAAAATGAAAAAAAGAAAAACTCAGAATAAACCTACAAGCCACAAAAAGCCCACAAAACAATGAAGACTCAGCTACCATTAAAAATGGAGAGAGAGGGGAGGGGAGGGAGGGAGGGACACGGGATTAAAAGAAACATAATCGAAGGGAAAAATGATGAAAACGGGGCTTTTGCAAATGGGAAGGGCACCAGGAGTTAGAGGGCATGGGGGGAGGGGGTGAAAAGAATGAAAATATATGACGTACTTACACCAAGTCCCTGTGAGAACTGCCATCACTATGTACCATACAAGTGTATAATAAACTTAAAAAAAAAACCACCATTAGTGTGTGCCTCCCATTCTTCTCCCTCTGTCATCTCATTCTGATTTTCATCTTTGCTGGGGTTGGTATTTTTTTTTTTTTTGAGACAGGATTTCGCTTTGTAGTTCAGGCTGGCCCTGAGCTCACTATGGAGCCCAGGCAAGCCTCAAACTCAGCAATCCTCCTGCCTCTGCCTCCCGAA
The DNA here is from genome assembly GCA_004025085.1 of Thryonomys swinderianus. Classification (NCBI taxonomy): domain Eukaryota; kingdom Metazoa; phylum Chordata; class Mammalia; order Rodentia; family Thryonomyidae; genus Thryonomys; species Thryonomys swinderianus. The sequence goes on along the minus strand of PVIC010039833.1, from coordinate 9,163 downwards.
TGCTGGGGTGACAGCCATGAGCCACTACACCCGGCTGGGGTTGGTACTTTTGATCCTTACTGTTGGGACCAATTTCTACAATACGAAAGAAATCCTATAACGGCTCAATTGGGGGGAAAAGGAGAAAGCAGGATGGAGGCTTGTCCCTCATTTGGAAAAATAAGGAGTGGTCAAGGGTTAGCAGAAGCCAGCCGGAACAGCGGCCATGGACAAGGCACCATTCTGCAGCCCTGTCTTTCTGCCCGTGTCCTTGTATAACTGCAGTTAGGCCCACTTTGCAGATAAGAAAACTGAGACTAAGAGAGGTATCTTGCTCAGCCTCACACCTTGACATGCATTAAGCACCACAAACTTTTGACTGATCTGTGCAAGGTATCTGGAAAACTGTTCTCAAATTCTAGAAAATGAGGGGGCTGCCTCTCACCTCACTTCTTTCATTTCACCCTATCCTGCATTATGAGTTCAATAGCAGCTCTGTCACCACGGACAGACCCTGAGTTGCAAGTTCAGTGTGTGTTATTTCATTAATTCACACCTCACGGTGCCATGTAGCCTGAGGGTCAGAGGATTTTAAAAAACATTTTGCAGGGGCTGGGGATTTAGCTTCAGTGGTCCTGTGCCTATCTTGGAAACACAAGGGCCCACGTTTGATCCCCAGTACCAACAAAAAAGTTTTTTTTTATAGGATAATTCTAGAAATAGAGTAAAAAATTGTCCTGGGTCAGTCTGGATCCAGAACTTCCCCATGGTTATGAGTGTGAACCTGGACTGTGCCCAAGGCTCCTGGTGCCCAGCTGTGGGGAAGAGGTGGAATTGTAGCGGGTAGGCTAGTGGGAGGACACAGGTGATGGGAAACGTCCCTTGAAGGGGACATCTTGTCCCCAGACTCTTGTTGTACCCCTCACCGTGATGTTTTGCTGAAGCAAGTGGGCCGAGCACCTGTGGACGGAAACCCCCAGAAACCGTGAGCCAAAAAATCCATCTTCCTGTCTGTGATTTTCTCAGATAGCTTGTCACAGTGGTGGAAGGAGGACTCGCGTACACACCTCAAGTTTAGTTCTTGAAAGAGCATAACTGGAATCTCCTTAGGCTCAGCTACATTCTGCCTAGATTGTCTTTATTAGAAAGTAATTGGAGAATCTTTACTATTGACTTCCTTATTTTGCTTAGATCCGAATCCTCCTGAATGTAGAGACTGTTACAGAAGAAGATGGGTTATCTCAAATCTCTGTTCTGCAGCTCACTGGCAAGGGTACTTTCAGAACCATTTACTCAGTCTTGCTTTGCTCCTCTGAAAACTAGCCATTGCATTATTTACCTCCTGGGATCGACTTGAATATTAACCAACATAATGTATGCAGAGATGCTTAGCAGACAGCCCAGCATGCTGTAAGCACTGGGTAAATATCAGCTACTATTAATTTTATGAGCAGATTTGATTCACAAGATAGATACCATAGTGACTATATGTTCTTATTTTAGTTTTCCACACTTTCCCCCTTCCAAACATAGTACAGAAGAACAGACTCATGGAAATTTCCAATGGAAAAATTAAACTCCAGGCAGATTTAGAATCAGTTAGGGCTTGATATGGCTGTGTTTTATAGAAAAACTGAAATAACACTGCGTCAAACATACAGGATTTGTTCTCTTACCTACAAGAAATCCAGAGGCAGCAGTGAAGACAAGTTTAGTATCATGAAGTCTTTCACATCCAGAGTCTACCTTCTGCCCTGCCATCACCAGAACACAGACCCCATTTTCAAAGAAACCTATTGGCTCAAAATGGCTGCTGGAGGTCCAGCCATTATGTTCATATTTCAGTCAGCAAAAGGAGAAAGAACAGAAGGTTACAAAGGACACAACTCCAGAGTTCAAGAGCTTTGTCTGGGAACCTCTCTTATGCTTCCACTTAAATCTCATTAGGTACACTTTAGTCACAGGACTCACTTTGCCTTACAACAAGATGGGTTGGAAAATGTAGTCTTAAAAGTTGCTTTTATTTCATTCTAATTAGAGTTATTCTACTGAGGAAGAAGGAGACAGGGATGATAGTTTAATCTCTGCTTCGGACAAAATTTGGAGCTGATTGCTATGTTAGAATGGCTTTGTTCCCTGGGTTCCATGTTGCATCTGAGGCTGGATAGGGTACTGGGAAAGGAAGAACCTGAATGTTGACACTTGTATCTTTAATCTATTGGAGTTGCATGGGGTGATTCCACTACCTTCACTGACTCCGAAAACCACTGTCAGAGAGGGAAAGAGACTTCAGTGCATCCAAAACAAAATGGAAGAAAGAAACCTTACACACAGGAATGGCAGTTATGCCTGGCAGTATGGGAACCAGAGGAGCGTGAGCTAATAAACACGAGCTGTGTGCACCTCTCTGCAGCCAGCCAGCCAGCTGCTACGATCACGTGGATTTGTCACTGTGCAGCAGGACCCCATAGAGGGGGTGAGCTCTTTTCATGTTGTCCAGGTCACATGGCTGTACAGAACCTATGTGTGGCATGAGTCCGAATTTGTTTTGTTTTGTTCATACCTAGAATTGAACTCAGGACCTTTCACTTGTGAGGCAGACACCAGAACCACTGAGCTATATCCCTGGCCCTAGAACTTGTGTTTTGATTGCACTGGATTTAACCTCACACATCCAAGCCCAACTGATGATCTTGATCTTTGATTCCATTGACCTGTCCAGCTCTACTTTGTGAGCAAGCAGCTGCTTGGATTTTTTGAACGTGGGTCCATATTCAAATTTTCTACCCCAAATACATCATAAGGACATTTCTGCTTCTTGGGTCTTGTGTTTGAAGAGCTACTAGTACTCATTGCTCTACCAAAAGTTGGATTCATCTTGCACGTTCCTCTGGCCTGTGCAGTAGCAGGTTGAGGATAAATGTTTGTTGGTAGGAAGTGCTATTCATCATGGACACAACTGAGTTCAAAAAACAGTAGTTTTCACTATAAAATGGGAATCAGAATCTTCTTGGTAAGGTCACCTCATAATGAGGTTGAATTTTATTTTTGTTTTTCTTCACTGGCTAAAATCCGTGGAGGGCTCCAAGATAGAGAAGCTAGAAAAGCCATGTCCACCCTGCACCTTGCAAGGGGCATATGGTGGCCTCGGACAGCTAGTAATTGGGCCCCTTGAGAATTTCACAGGACACGTGGTTCAGTGATATTTTTCATGACCCGAATATGCAGGGTTTGAGTACTAGCTTCATAAGCAATGAAGCAGGAGCAGATCTGTAAGTTTTCTTGCTTAATTATTAAATTTGGACTTGTATTATTTGACTTTAATGTTATAATAAAACTATTTAAAAATAGTTTTGTTACATCATTACATACATTAATTGTAGTATATATATATATATATATTTATTTTATTTTATTTATTTATTTATTTATTTTTTTGAGACAGGGTCTCGCTTTGTAGTTCAGGCTGGCCCTGAGCTCACTATGGTGCCCAGGCAAGCCGCCGCGAACTCAGCAATCCTCCTGTCCCTGCCTCCCGAGTGCTGGGATGACAGGCGTGAGCCACCACGTCCGGCATTGTGGTATGCGGTGTTGATTGTTGGTGGGTGTGTCTCCATGCCCAGCATTATATGTGGTTACCGGGGATCGAACTCAGGACCTTGTGCTTGCGAGGCAGGCGCCAGAACCACTGAGCTAACCCTCCGGCCCTGTAGTATATATTTTACATGTAGCCCAGACAGTTCCTCTTCATTCAACCTGACTGGACACAAATACTCTTGGTGCTGAAATTCTTTCCGGAGAGCTGAGCTTTGAGGAAACCATCCTGTCAGTGGGTCCACGCTTGGGAAAGCTGGCCCTCCCGACAGGCCTGGCCGCCCCGTCTTCCCCTCCTGGATGGCTCCTTGAAGAAGGCCCTGAGTTCCGTTCTCTTGCTCAAGGTGCCTTCATTTTGGTGGACGCCTTTGCCCTTTCAGTGAGAGCCCTGATGCAGTAAAAGAAGCCACCATGAGGGTCGTGCCTATGAAATCATGGCTTTTGTGTTCCTTCCCACTAGTGTCCGCCTGCTGGAGATCTGTGGAGGGCAACTTTTCTACCTCCTTCCCCAGCAGCCACCAGCACTCTGGGCTTTCTCTGTCACCATCCGACCTTTCCCTTCTGTCCCTTCTGAGGCACTCCGAGGCCTGCTGGGATCCCGTCACTGCTTCTGTGGAAAAGGCATTCCCCGTGGCTCACTTTCATGGACATCTTTTGGCCTCTGAACTCAAAAGGGTCCAGAAGTCAAGGGCCTTCTGTGTGCCTAGAACGCCACATTGTAGGGAGAAGCAAAGGTTAAACTAGGTAGAAAAATCTGTTCTTATGGGGGTGAGCTCTGTGGCTCATTTCTGAAGCCTTTGTGATGTGAAGCAATGTGTCAGAGTCTGGCTATGCTCCAACTCACCTGGGAAGTCTATTAAAACGGTGGATTTAGGTTTCACTCTGGGACTCTCAAGGCTCTGCACTCTGAAGGGGTTCCTCAGGTGGTCTGGAGGGAGTCTGTGGTGCACAGGTATCTGTACACGAAGACAGCGACTTTGTCTAAACAGACAAAGGGTGTGCATCCCTTGCCTGACATTGTAGAAATGCGCTCGCTGTGGACCATGTGCTGGTGCAGCTGATGCACAGAGTCTACTCGGGCATGCCAAGGGGCTCCGTGGAGAACTGGGGGTCTTGAAGGGGTTGAACTTTTCAGCTAATTTAGGTTACACGAGGCATGAGGCCACTCCCTGAAACAAAGAAATGCGGTGAACCAGACTGGGCAGTTGGAAGGAACTTTGCTGAGTAGTTTGGAAATTTGGAGATTGATGATCTTTGTGGGCTGTGGGAAGATTTCGGGAAATCAGATAACAGCAGTCTCTGTGTGTTTTGTGATATAACTGTCCTTTTTTCTGTAGCATCTGAGTCTTCACTGAAGACTTACAAAAGTTCTCAGAGTTGTGGGATGTGGGTTTCTGTTTATTCTGGATGTGACACTCCTCTGAGACTGGCTGAGAGGCGGCCCACTGTTACTCAGAGTGTAGATATAAACTACTGCCCTTGCAGGATCATTGATTTAAAAAGTGTCTGTTAAACTGTATATGGTCAAAAAGAAATGGCAGCCATTTTTGGGTTAGAATAATGAGTAAGTGCTGTGTATTGTGCCATATGGCCAGTCTATACTGACAACACCGGATGATCTCTCTCTGTGTTTCAGAAAGTTTTCATATATGATTCAGACATTACCAGGTAGCTGACTGCATACATTTTCAGTAGAAGTCTGTGAAGATTATAGCCATGTATTTAAAAACTTGGCAAGATTTAACATCTGAGCTGGACTAGGCCTTCAAGAGCATTCATCTCATTTTCCATATTTTGCTGTTGAAGAACTGAGGCCCACAGAGGGAAAGAACTTAGGATTGTTGATGAACTGTGACTATTTTATTAAGTATTTGATGATGCAGTCATTATTTATAGGTTACGGCTAGAAATTATCACAACATAAATCCCACTTAACAGAACAAGTCTAGGATGTCAGTACTGAAGTTTACATAAGGATCATCTGTTGAGGTTGCTTATTTGAGTAATGAGGTACCTGGGGTATGTTTTATTTTACTTATTGCTGAGTCACAGCTTGCAGGGGTCTGTATTAGGGAAGACTTGGGACTGATATTTGGAAAATGATAAAACAGCAACTTTGTACTTTTTTCTTCCAAGAATGTTATTTATAAACTGCTGCTCAAATATATTCCCTTTCCTTTTTTAGATCTTTTTAAATCTTTTATGATCTTTTTAAAGAAAATTTTGCCAAGTAACTACAAGTCAAGTGGGATAAATGAAGTAAACAATTCATAGGGCCAGAGATTTAGCTCAGTGGTTCCGCTGCCTGCCTAGCAAGTGCAAGGTCCCTGGTTCAATCCCGGTAACTACATACAATGATATGATACTGGGCGTGGTGACTCATGCCCACCAGCAATCAGTACCACACCTCACAGTGCTGGGCATGGTGGCTCACGCTTGTAATCCCAGCACTCGGGAGGCAGAGACAGTAGGATCGCTGCCTGGGCTACATAATGAGCTCAGGGCCAGCCTGAACTACAAAGCAAGACCCTGTCTTGAAAAAACAAAAAAACAAACCAAAACAAAACAAAACAAAAAACAATGCATAGACTTAAGATGTGTCTCTACACAGACAAAGGCTGTATGTGTAAGTTAGAATGTGCTTGGTGGAACGTGAGACAACTCCTAATACTGGTTTAAGTAACAATGGTATGTCATTACCTCATGCAGTAAGAAGCCCAGAGACTGGGGATTCCAAGTTGGATGTGTCGGCTCAGTCTGTTTTTAGAGATCTGGGCTTTTGAAAATCTTTCCACTGCACCATCTTTTTTTATATAAACTGCTGTCCACGTGCTGATAAACTGACATGGCTGCATCTCTATAGGCATCAAGCTTTACGCGCTGATATTCAAGAAAGGCAGTCGTGTAGATTCTCCCCAGACCTGTGAATTTTGCTAGTGTTCGTTGGCCGGATCTCCATCGCAGGATCACCAAGCCTCAGTAAAAAGGCACGGCTCTGCTACCTCTTAGATCTGAAGGAGGGCCCCACTTTCTCTGAGATGTGGATTCTCGAACAATTTGAAATTCTGTAAAAAGAAGGGAAACAAGGTATGTGCCACATTAGTGGTGAGACATGAAGACCCTGACATTCCTGTGGAGTTATATTTTGTTCTGTATCGTGTATCTTGAAAGTAAGACTGCTTTTTGTTTAGGTTCATAACTGTGCAAGCGGGGTTTAGAATCAGACATGCTAGTATTGAGCTCCAGCATGTAAAATTTGTTCTTCAGTTTTCCAGTCTGTAAAATAGGAATAACAGCACGGTTCTTATGCTTTAGAGGTTGTCTTTTGTTTGTTTTTAACAATTAATGGGTCAGGAAATATTGTATAATTATTAAGTACTTATAACAGCGTCAAGAACATAGGAAGCTCTCAATAAATATTAACTGCTATTATTTTGGAGCCCTTGGTGCTGGAAATTAAAGTTCTGTTTCTCCTTGTTCAAGCCAGAATTGTGTAAGATCCTTCCCTTTGCTCTAGCTGCAGTTTCTAAATGTGAAGCTGAGTCCCCTCCTTGGGTGGTTTCTCTGTTTTTGCCTACAAATTGTCGGCTGGATTTTGCTGGTGCTTCTTTCTAATTTTCAGGCTGCTCCAGAGTGCATCCTATTTAATCAGCTTACTCAGGCCCAGAATCCATTTATTTGATCTCAAATTGGATGCTTGCCTCTCAGGTCCAAACCAAAGCAACAATGCAATCTACCTTATCTGTTTTACATTTCTGGCTCCCGGGGACAGACTTGGCAAGCACTGTGTCTCCCGGACAGCAGGGCGCACAGTCCAATGAGCCATCTCTCCTGGGCTCAGGAGACTGAACTGATCTGGACAATTTGGAAATTTTCAGGAGACTAATAAAGTCATTGCTTCCATTCAGTTTACAGTATTGATGGGAGGGCGTGTTTCCTTGGAACCCAATCACGGAGTTACAGATGTATCTGACAGGAAGCCTGGCTGCTCACAGGAGGAAGCACCACCCCGGGACAGGTCTGTTCAAGGGCCGTTTGACTGCAGGGCCCTCGACGAGCTTTGGTTGTCCAGATTTTACTATGACCCTTTTAGTCATTCCTTAGACTTTCCTTGGGATTTCTAGAAATAAAACCACTGTGGGAAGGATTCATAGAAATGACAGTCTGAGGCCGATGTTTCCCACACTGTACCTCAGAGGACCACTGGCGCACTGGGTTTACCAGCACTGGGGTCAGGTGGGGCAGGAAGCACTTGGTCCCCCCACACACACAAAAATTCCACTATCAACTCTGCTGGGTCTTCCCTGCAGAGGTTTTCATTAACCTTGAGAAATATCACTCACCTGAGACCTACAGGTTTGGTTGATCTTGGAGATTGGAGAAACCCAGGAAATACCTTTCTTCTTTTCCTTGATTTTGCCTCTCTTTTCTTATTATTTTTTTTTACTGTAATTTTTTTTTCTTTTTTTGAGACAGGGTCTCGCTTTGTAGTTCAGGCTGGCCCTGAGCTCACTATGTAGTCCAGGCAAGCTTCCAACTCAGCAATCCTCCTGCCTCTGCCTCCCAAGTGCTGGGATGACAGGCATGAGCCACCACGCCCAGCTTATTATTTTTTTTTAATTGGGCTGATCTCTTTACCTACACTGATTATAATATAGGGATTATGTTTCTATTCTTTTGAATTGAAATATAGTAGAAGAATATAAAGTGGCTACTTGGCTATAATTTCTCTTAATCTGGCATATTTATCCTTTATCCAAGCAAGAGGTCACCTCCTGAAAGTCAGTTCATCTTCTCATTCTCGACCTTGTTAGTTGCTTCACTTGTGTATTTTCCTCAGGTGTTCTGGGCTTTCTTGGAGGTTCAGCTTCAGTGGGAGCTTCTCTTTTTCTCCTGTGACCCTGTCTCCCTACCCACCACCCAGTCTCATCCTGACCTGTCTAGAGTCCAGATGGTTCTTTGTGCAAGGGTCATAGGTTGTGTGTGTTACTGAAGCAACACAGACAGCATCACAGCTATAGTTAACATGCCGGTAGGTGGTGGGGCTTGTGTCATGGAGACAGCTGTCGGTCTCATCTAGACCTTCTAATCACTGCATTTTGTACAAATCCTGGCCTAAGCAGAACCTCGACCTAGCTTTGCTCAGCTCCCTTTCAGGGGTGGTAGAGCCTGGACTGAAGAAGTGATACTGGTTCTCTGTGTTCCTCAGCAGTGCCAGCTCCGGGGAATAAAGTAATGAGGAGAAAATTTAGGAGAGGACACTGGACACATCTGCATCTTTCCTGATCCCTTTTAGCTCCTTTTACCACCTCAGATTTCTTTTGTCTTTGGCAGAAGCAGTTGTTTATCCTGTTTACGTGAAGTTATGTCACATAGATTCTATCTCAAATTTTGCATCTCTCTCAGTCATTACTTGTACTTGGTGGCCATGAACATGCTAAAAATGTAATCTTACCATGTCATACTTATCAGAAGTCCTTTATTATTACTAGCATCATTATTGTTATGACTATTTTGAAATACTGAGGATTGAACCTAGGTTTTCACACTAAGCTACAACTCCAGCCCTTAAAAGAACATTTTTTTTTTT
>PVIC010039832.1:0-16951 GCA_004025085.1 Thryonomys swinderianus | reverse complement strand
TCAGGCTGGCCCTGAGCTCACTATGGTGCCCAGGCAAGCCGCCGCGAACTCAGCAATCCTCCCGTCTCTGCCTCCCGAGTGCTGGGATTACAGGCGTGAGCCACCACGCCCAGCATTATATGTGGTTACTGGGGATTGAACTCAGGTCCTTGAGCTTGCAAGGCAGGCACCGGAACCACTGAGCTAACCCTCCGGCCCTTATCTTCAATTTTTTTCTTTTTCTTCTTTGCTGCCCCTGACCCTCCCCACTCCCCCTCCCCCTTCGAGGGTTTTCTTCCTATTTCACAATACCTATCATCCATTTGGGACCTCATTCACACCTTTGGTTTTGCACACTAGAGAAATGATATGGTATTTACATATATGTGAAGGCACACATTTTTTAAAAGAAAAATTTGGAATGTGATAGAACTTTTACAGGCCATGAAGTTAACAGTATCAAAGATCGCATCATTTTTAAAGCACTTGTTGGACCCGTGTGTACATCCTGCATATCCCAAAACAGTCTGGTCTTCATATGCTCTGGGCTGTGTCCCCAGGCACTGCTGTAACAGTCACAACACGTATCCCAATTTTTGCTCCGATATAACAAGTCCTGTCACTGATCTACCAAACTGCCTGTTTGCAAAAGACACTTAATCTCCTTGTGGAGCACGGCATAAGCATCTACACACACACACACACACACACACACACACATACACACAACAGTTCTTTGCCCTGTCTGACAGATTGCCGCTGCTCTCGGGGCAGAACTCGGAGCAGACAGGCTGAGATGAAATCAGTAGTTTGCATGCCCTCTCTTCCCACTGAACACCACTAAACGTTCCCTTCTCCTCCAGGGAAAGGTGAGGAATCATACCCAGACCTCCTGGCTTTGCTGATTGCAGTCATTGTGACCATCATTGTTGCCCTGGGGGTGAAGAACTCTGTGGGCTTCAACAACGTCCTCAACGTGCTGAACCTGGCAGTGTGGGTGTTCATTATGATTGCAGGCCTCTTCTTCATCAACGGCAAATACTGGGCCGAGGGCCAGTTCTTGCCCCATGGCTGGTCTGGGGTGAGTCTGTCTTAAAGCCTGGTACACCCGTCACACACTAGGTCTCCACCTTGCTGCTACCTAACACAGATACTTAAGATACTGCTCTGTCCCAGTCTTCATCATTTGAATCTGATTTTAACTGGAAAAGGCATCCTTGTTTTTTAAATGGTGGTGTGAATTATACTAAGGAAAAACAGTGTCAGGCACAGTGGCGCAGGCTTCTAATCCCAGCTACTCAGGAGGCTGAGGTAGGAGAATCACATCCTAAGCAATTTAGCAATACCTAGTCTCAAGATACAACTTGGGTGGGAGTGAGGGAAACTGCGATATATATAACACAGTGGTAGAAGCTCTTACCTCACATAAGCAAACCTCCGGGTTCAACCCTCAGCAACCCCTGGGTTCAACCCTCAGAAAAAGAAAAATGGGGCAAATTCTTTAAATTTACAAATGGTTCTATGTACATTGTGCCTGGTTTATTTCTCTGGAATAAAACAAAAAATGCTTATCTTATGGGTTTATCAGTAAAAATCACCAACCATTTTTTGTGACAGTAGTACATAAATTAGAGAATTTTCAGTCAGCAGGAACCTGAGAGGCCCCTGGTCCTGTCCCCTCATTTAACAAATGCATGAATCCGCAGAGGCCAAAACAGGCAAATCTGCCTAACGCTGGGGGCAGAAGCAACCCCAACGACTCCACTGGCTTTGCTTTTGTGGCTTCTGCTTGAATTAATTTTCCTCCAAGATGACCAGGGATCAGTAATCTCTCTTGGAGAACACTCAAAATAACTTCTGTTTGTTCTGAACTATGCCATGCTGTTCAATGCAGAAGATAAAGTAAGGAAGCTATTTAAGCTTAAAAAAATTCTAGTCTTCTGCTTATACAAAAGAATTCCTAAGAACCATAAAGTTCAACTCTGTTCGCTGAAATGAATAAATACTGAAACTGGTCAAAATCAGAAGAAGAGACAAAGAAGCACTGTTGATTCCCATCCTGGATTCCCATGTCTGTATTTTCTTATGATAGAAACTGTTCTTTTCCTATCACAAAAGAGCAACAACAAATTACAAGAATGAGAAGAAAGAATGTTTTCTTAGAACTCAACTGTATTTTTATTGTAGCACATGAAAATGTTCTCACCATCTTCTCAACAATGTAAGAAATTATGGGGTCATGGACTTATTGTTAGACTTTGGGGCAACAGTTAATTTCTGTATCTCAGGTTTTTTCATTTATCAAACAAAATTGTCCCTATTGCTTGCAGAAAAAGAGCAAAATCTTGGCTCTTTACATGCCCATTGGTATAGTTAGCAATGGGAGCTAATGTTTACTGACTACCCTGTTAGGTGCTTTAGGAATATCATCTCACTTTTTAGGTGCTTTAGGAATATCATCTCACTTTTTAAAGCAAACCCTTAAAGCGGATGGTGTTATCCTCAATATGAAGCTAGAGTACCCAGGTACCAGAGAGGCTGGGAGACCTCCAGATCTTGCTCAGCCAGTCAGTGCTCTTTCATATGCATTTTTATTTAATCGTCACAAGAACTCCGCTAAGTAAGTCTGAGGATCTCCACTTTCACACAAGTTCAACTCTCATGGTCACTGGACTTTGGGGAAGACCCAGAGTTGCACAGTGCCAGATCTGGTGACTAAGATGGATGAAGACACACCATGATATTTTTGTGAGTTGTTTTTTGATCGGGTAGCACACGATAGTACCATTCACTGTATTTTTTATTACTTCTTGTAAAGACACAAAAGGACTTCCAGACAGCTTCAGAAAATGGCATAAACAATGGGATAAGCATCTGTAGAGAAAGAACAAGTATTTTTTAGGAAGATTAATGACAACATGTCTTTTACTGTAATAATTTTTTTTAATTTAAGTATTCACTATATTTTTTATCACCCTGGTAATTGATGCTTAAAATTTTTAACATCACAGATCTAGACTGTAAATAACAACTAAAATTTGTTGATCCCGGTTCTGAGTGACCCACAGTCTACATTTACCCACTACTGCTAACATTCGGACCCAGGAGACCAGATATTATTTGTTTGTTTGCTTGTTTATTTTTGCACTTTGGGCCACTGGTCTCACTCCAACCCACATCTATCGTGAGTAGTTTTTCTCAGTCAGTACACAAAGAATGAGGCTGCGATTTTGGACTTTGAGTGAAATCGTTTAATCTCAAAGAAACTCAACTATGTGTCCTGCTGGCCGGGACTAAAGGCAGCATGTGAGCACAAAGGCCAGCCCGGGGCGATGCAGCTGATTGGCCTGCTCTGCGCTGTGCCTGGCCTTGGACTTCTGCGAGGCACTTCTCCCTAGTGAAAGCGGCTGGTCGCCCTCTTTCTCAGCTTTGGTTTCAGGTCATTTTTCCAGTCCAGCAAGGCCACTGTGAATCGAAATCCTGTCTTTTAAGGCCTGACACCCTCTCCTGAGCATTACCAGGGTAATAAACACACTTCCCCCTCTCACCTAACAAATGTCGACCAAAGCACGCTCCTACCCGGCTGCCTCATGGATTCTTCACTCCTTAGGGAAACCCTGACCCCTACTGCTGACTAGGAGATTGACTAGCACAGAGTTTCAATCCAAATTGTTTTCCAGTCACTTTGGATAGGATGGGATAGAAAGAGCCATAGTGTAGGGGATTGTTTATAAGGGTACCATTTTACTGCTTTAAATATAGTTCTCAAGTACAGTACTTTGAAATGGTTAATAAACAGTCATTTCTCTGGCAGTGAAGCCCTCACAAACCTACTCTTTCCCCCACTCCAGCCATTGCCTTCCAAAGAAAATAGCCTAAGGAATGGTTTACTCACTTACAGGTTCTGGGTCAAATGCTTCTTTGGTCTCGAAGAGCTTAAGAACAACAAACATTTTCCCCTATATCAAGTAACTCTGGCCCTCAGCTGAACCCCTGCTTCCATCTGCAACTCCTCAGCCCCTGAACGTGTTGGATGTGTGTGCTCTGTATGTTATTTGTTCTCGATGCTATCTTATGGTTTTTCTTTAACCAAATAAGACACTCTGGTGAACAAATAGCTCCCAGGAAAACCGTCCAAACAAGCATTTTTGGAAAATTCTGACAGCCTCCAAACAAAGGAAAAGTTGTTTTTAATGTTCCTCACATCTGACTCCGTTTGTTGGAGCCTATCAGCACATTCCACTGTCACTGTGGACAGGCTGCTAATAGACAGGGGGTAACAGGGTGGCCGAAAGTGCTACTCAAGTTGGAGTTTTGTCTTGCTACCTTGGCAGTGAATTATGTAAAAGTGCCCAATTACTCCCTCGGCATCTGGCAGGTTCGCCAAGAGAATGTAGGAGGGCTGCCTGGTCCTAATGCCTTTCCAATCTCAGCAGAGTACAAGGGGTCAGCTTTTAGAAACCCCACACCTTGATGAGCAGGCCAATTATGATACCGCTTCTGACAACTAAGTGCCCAGTGGCTCCCTAGTTAACCGAGGGTGGGCTATTCCTCCATAAAGCTCTCAGTGAGATGGGCCCTCCTGCCTCACCTGGCTAGAAACTACACGAATTTTACTTTAGGAAATGATGTTAGTGTTGCTGTCATATTTAAAAATCAGTAGTCAAGGGCCAGAGGTTTAGCTCAGTGGTTCCGGTGCCTGCCTCTCGAGCACAAGGACCTGAGTTTGATCCCCGGTAACCACATATAATGCTGGGCGTGAAGACTCACACCCACCAACAACCAACACCGCATACCACAATGCCGGGCGTGGTGGCTCACGCCTGTAATCCCAGCACTCGGGAGGTAGAGACAGGAGGATTGCTGGGTTCACGGTGGCTTGCCTGGGCACCATAGTGAGCTCAGGGCCAGCCTGAACTACAAAGTGAGACCCTGTCTCCAAAAAGCAAAAAAAAATCAGTAGTCAAGCGCTGTCATCTGCATTCTAGTGATAAAGAAACTTAGGAACTTTTCGGTCACCAAACTAATATATGGCAGAACCAACCTAGGTTGGACTGTCTACAGAGTCTACACTCCTAAAAACCCAATCCCACCTCCATGGAGGGCCATAGGATTCACCTCTGCTCCGAAGTGACTCTGCCAGTATTTCAGATATTTGAAGGTGTCCTCCATGTTTTCTACTAAGTCTTCTGCTCTTCAGATTAGACATCCTTGGGTCACTATTATTCTTCATATCATCTGGATCACAGATGTCTCATCTTTTTCAGAAGTAGATTTGTCCCTAATCTGTCCATTTTACTAGGTTACTCCATGATTTACAAGAGAGGGGTGTGTGTGTGTGTGTGTGTGTGTGTGTGTGTGTGTGTGTGTGTGTGGTAAAGAAGACAAATTTTAAAATAAAAGAAGACAACACCTGCTTTCTGGAAGCTATCTTAAAGCAAAGCTGTCCTTGATCAGCCTGCAGCACAGCAACATAAAATATATTTGTGTCAAATTCTAAACAGAGCTTAGTGAGCTTGGAATCCCAGCATCTGTTCATCCTTGAAGATCACTGACAAGTAAAACAAGCACATTTCTCAGCCTATGACTCTCTTTGTCTGACACAGTGATGTCTGTTTTCTTTCCATCTCTGGATGCCAAAGACACTTTGCATAGCCTGATACAAAGGGCTTTCCTGGAGGGGAAGTAGGGAACTCCTTTCTCCTAGAAAGTAGCCCTGAGAAGAGAGAGCTGCTTATGTTAGAGAAGTTCTTTCTACCTCACTTATTAAAAGGACTAGGCATTCTTAGGTGTTTTGTGCCATAGACCTCTTTCCAGTCTAATGAGACTTACACACTCCTCATGGCCCCTGTGACAGATCAACAACATACTTTCTTACTAATACTTTAAATATTATTATCTATGTCTAGTGACTGTTATGATTTTGAAGTAGCAGAGTTAATAATAGAGGGAAGTGCTAACATTCCAGTAGAGGTCAGTGAAAATAAAAATGTGATTATTTCCCTGGAAAAGACACAGGCACACTCCCCTAAACACCACTTGACCCAGGGTAAGACCCAGAGGTTAGAGGTCTGGAATACCAGAATCTCAGTCAGGAGCAGCTGTAGAGGAAACCAACACATTTTACAGATGAGCAAAGGTTGCTTTTTGAAAGTTTGATAAGATCTTTAATTTGTGATATACCTTGCAGGTTCTAGTGTATATTACTTTGGCTTTTCCTTACAGAGAAGCCAGTGGGGAAGGTAAGAGTGAAATTTTGGACAAGAAACTCCTTGGCACAGGCTTTGAATCCAACTATTTATGAAGTGAATATGAGGTAAAAGGGAGAAATATGCACAGTTATCTCATGGACTCCTCACCCAGGACACACGTATCCCTTCCTACAAAGACATCCCCACACATTCAAAGAGACACATACTTTCCTTTCAATTGCTGACGTACCAAAGTGGGAAGACTCAGTTGAACTTTAATAAAATCTTTAGAAGAAAGCTACGCCTTACTCAGTGGAAGACTTTCACTGACACCCTGATATGAAGACCTAACCACCTCGGAGCCACATAGGCCCCTGACAGATACACATTCCACAGATGTCACTGGATACCAGGTGATACTGGGTATAACTGGGTACCACCTCCCCAGCTTTATTCTCATTGTCTGCCTCAGGCCCAACGTGGTCACTCAAACCCTGAAAAGCAGCAGAATCTCTAACTCTGTCTATTCCTTCTCCCCTTTGAAGAAATACAGTGTCCAAAAATCAGAAAATCTTTTCTATCATTTCAGATCCAGGAGGTTCCACAGAGATGATTTATCAGTGGCACGGACAGAAATTTTGGCAGGACAGTTTTTCTTTGTGGAGAAGTAGCTGAGTCCCCTCCAATAAATTTGGGAAGCTTCCACCCCATGTCTCCATGGCAGCCAAAAGCATTTCCATACAATTCCAAATATCTCTAACGCAAGTCATGCAGCCTGTGGTTGTGTGTTGGACAAAAACAAAGTGCAAGAAGTGTCTTGAGTTCCCTAAGATGGAGAGGTAGCCAAGTATTCGATTTGTTTATACTCCTACTATTTCAAAAAAAAAAAAGATATGAATGTGCTGAATGACCAAATTTTTATTTGGCTATAAAAATTCTTATCTCCATTTAACACAAGAGAAAATTGCCCCGGACTCTCACAGCTAGAACGGAGAGATGAGCTTTGGGTGTTTAGCACTAACTTTATCACGCTGTCCCCTCTGCCACTCGGTAATGTCTGCAGCCATTGAGTAGTCATGGGTGTCACATGGGCTCTGCGCTGCTCTGAACTCTGGGCCTGATAAATACCATCATCCATGCAGGTGCTGCAAGGAGCAGCCACTTGTTTCTATGCTTTCATTGGCTTTGACATCATTGCCACCACTGGAGAAGAAGCCAAGAATCCTAACACCTCCATACCATACGCTATCACCGCCTCCCTGGTCATCTGCCTGACAGCATATGTGTCTGTAAGTACCATATGTTGATGGGACTTCTCCCATGTCCTTTTTATATTTGGTCTTAAAATACGGTTTTAGGACTATGTCCTCTGTCAGGAAGCAGGGCTCGGGCTTCCCTGTGGCACCTTAGTTTTTGCATGATTGCGTCTTGTGCCCCAGCAGCCCCATTGATGATAAGAAGAAATTTATGACTCCAAGCTGGAGAGGAGAAGCAGCCCCCGGCCTCGCTTCGGCCTTGGGCTCTGAATCTCCATCCTTACTCCTCCCTGGGCCCAGGCTCAGGGCGTGGGCTGCTGCCTGGGGGATGGTGGGCAGGGATGGGCCACTGTCCAAGGAGCTCAGGTCATAGGCTGGCAGTAACGGGTGGCGTGCAAGCAGAGGCATTGTGGCCTCAGCGCACAGCCCTCAATGCTCTTCTGTCCTCCGGGAACTTCCCAGCAGTGAAGAGCAAGGCTCCGCAGAGCAGGAGACAGCATACATTGTCCTCTGGAGACTCACTTTCCCTTAAAATCTAGGGGCGAACGCACTTTCTTTCAACTGTTGCTCTGACTTTTCACACCAGCTCCAACCCATCACCCGGGTTTCCCTGCCTCAGGCAGCCCTCAACATGAAGCCTTCAGCCTCATCTTCACGGGATGCCCTGAAATCCTCCTCCATACACAGAATATTTCATCTCTCAGCCACCATACCAGAATTTCTACAGCAGAAATAGCTCAGTCACATCCAACACCCTGTCAGCCCCTGGCAAGAGAGAGAAACAGTGGATGAGCCTCCACATTCACACACACACACACACACACACACACACACACGTCACTCAGGTCACCACAGTAGGAAAGAGCCAGCAGCTGGAGGTGCAGTATGCCATCCTTACCATTCCTATTTCCAAAGCAATCATCCTCAGCCACTAGCTAAAGAAGTCAGACCAACTTAACAGTTGAGACAAGCTACAAAGTAAAATTGTTCTAGAAACTTAAAAAAAAAAAAAACTCCATAGAATAACCTCAGATATGATTGATAGAAATTCAGTAGTCCACCCAGATACTACGAATGGGTGGATTATCACCTCTTGCCATACACATACGTTCGCATGGCTTCATCTGGTCCAACCCTGATCATCTCTACAGGCGGTGTTGGGGGAGGGGTGGTGGAGTAGGAGGAGCCATCTGATACTGCTCTGCGATTCTCCCCTCCGTCCTCCCCCTGCATCCTCATCCTGCAGAGAAGGGCCTTTGCAGCACACACAACACAGTCCATCCTCACCCTTCCCTCCTTAAAGTAGCACTTTCAAGGCCACAGTGTACTCCTATCTACCAACTTTTTATCTAACTGGTTTATTATGGCAGTAGACTCAGTGTGATTTATTGGAATTATCAGCCACACTCTCCGTCAGGATATCCTACCCCATCTCTAAAGGAGGCATCACCAGCCTTTCTGTCCCTAGGGAGTGCTCTCTTTTAGACTGCGTGGACCTTAACCATGGGTGGGAAACTGCTTGGTCTAATACTGTCAGCAGGCAGCCAGCCTATCCCTGTAAAAGGAGCCAAATTGCTGAGTTGTGATGGTAGATCCTGCTGTCTTCCCTAATGCCACATGACTTGACTCCTGAGGCACATTCAAAAAAAAAAAAGGCTTAAAAATGATGATCCACTCTCCCTTTGTGTCAGGTGGCAGGACTGGTCTCCACCAGCCCGGGAAAACTCCATATCTGGCCATATCACTGGTTGCTCCACTATTTGGGGCTAAATCTGAAGAGGTGAGTATTAGGCAGGTCTATGAATTTGAAGGAAGACAAGTCCTAAGTGCTCCAAGCCAAAAGTTTCCTGGTCCAGCAAAACCACGGAAGTCTTACAGGCCCTGAGTGGGACTGGGTTCCAGCCCAATGCCATAATTTCTTGTCCTGTATAACTCTCAGGGCCAAGCTAAAGAGAAGTGGAAATAGAGTCCCGATTCGGGTCCCAGCCACTTGTTGATCAACTAGGGACCTCCTAAGCACTTAACTTGCAGTTCTGATCTCTAGTGTTCAGATAAAACCCTGACCCAGAAGGACCCTGAAGGAAGGAAGGAAAGAAATGGGAACCTTTCCTTCATGGACAGCGGCTCTGCCCGTCGGTTCCCGTCAGCCACCATCACACTATCAGGGTGGCCCTGCTTTCATGGGTTCAAAGTACCTGCTCATTTACTCCTCAGACCTGAAATGATTGCATGAAGTCTTCAGAGATTATCTTGAAGACTCCACAAAAGTCCCACGTGGAGAGAAAATACACAGGTAAAGAGTTTCAGAGCTCAAATGACTAGTGTAAAATAAAGCCATATGCCAGGCAGAGGAGAGCACTTTCTTCCCATTCAGGCCGTTGGTCCTCGCAGTGAGTGCCCTGCAGTCTACCTGTAGTCATGTCTGCTTTTCCCTTTTACCTGCAGTCACTCTTTCCTTATTTTAACAGGTGAGCATGATCTTAACTCTGATGGTGCCATATTACGCCATTGACACTGAATCCCCACTCATGGAGATGTTTGTGGCTCACGGTTTCTACACTGCAAAGTTCGTCGTGGCCATCGGGTCCGTTGCAGGACTGACAGTCAGCTTGCTGGGCTCCCTCTTCCCGATGCCGAGGGTCATCTACGCCATGGCCGGTGACGGGCTCCTTTTCAGGTAAGGAGAGCTCTGTGCGGTGCATTCTGCTCCGCCACCCCTGTCGAGGAGGACTGTCAGCCACTGCCAGCCTGGCAGCGATTTTGACGTGCGCCTTTCACATCAGCTGTACAGCTTGTCGCATATCCTGGAGGCGGTTCAGTGAAAAGAGCCTATGCTCTGAAATTCCCCTCTGTTTGTCTCTGGGTCCCTCCATCAAGCATCAACGGATACGAGTGCCCTTCTCCTCCCCTTGGCATAGTGTTTTGCTTGTGAAGATGGTGGGTGCCAAACTGTTGCACACGGGAAGAAGGAAGACTCTGCCACGGGTGCATGTTAGGCCTAGGAGGCCCGGACCTGCCCCTCTCTCCACAGCTCCTCTGAAGTTGAAAAGTAATCAGCAATCAGGAAGAGAATAAGACCCTCTGAGCAGAATAAAGTAATTGTAGCAACAATAGCTACCATTTATTGAACATTTGTGTATCCTGGGTGCTTTGTATACAGTATCCCATTTAGCCCTTACAATAACACTATTTTGCAGATGAGTGTACCAGGAATTAAAGGGGTCAAAATATCATGCCCCTAAATCCCCCAGCTGCTGTATGACAGACCAGGGTTTGAAACCAAAGCTATCTGCCTTCAAGCCAGGTGTGGTGGCGCATGCCTGTAATCCCAGCACTCAGGAGGCAGAGACAGGATTGCTGAGTTCAAGGCTTGCCTGGACTACATAGGGAGCTCAGAGCCAGCCTGAACTATAAAGCGAGACCCTGTCTCCAAAAAAAAAAAAAGCTATCTGCCTTCAAAAATCAGTCTCTAACCATGCCAGTGTATTAATAGTTCTTACTGCTTCCATCAGCCACGACAGTGCCAGTGTGTGAAGCTGTTTCATTTCCATCATGGCAGCCCCTTCTTGAGCAGTTCACCTGGTCACTTGCTCGTGGCATACAGACATATGGCCCAATCTCTCGATCCCCAGTGCCTGCCACAGGACAAAGTAGGAGTTCTCAGGGGTGTTCTCAGAGGGAGCTGGCTCAGAGGCCACCTCTGCCCCCAGCTGGCACCCTCTCCCTCATTTCCTCAACACACCCCCAGCCATCTCCTCCATCAGAGCCACGTGTGTGTTGCTTAGCACATTGAGAAGGGGATACAGTATCAGAAGTGCGACAGCTTCATACATCCAATGGCTCTTCTGTTGTCAGAGAAAACAAAGCAGAAAGATGCTGAGGCTTCAAGCATATCTACAATTCTCTGAATCATGGAAATGAAGGAGGAGTGGAACAGGACAGAGGAGACAGACTGGAGGGGGTGGAGGGGCATCTCCTTAAGGCCTTCAGGAACTCTGTAGAAATACCATTCAGCTGCCCTCGCTCATCTTTTCTTCTTCCAATGGTAACTAGGTGACTTCAACCTTATCCCTGAGAACAGATTTAAAATCATCATACCATCCTGCCAACTAAATCTTTGTACTTTAGTTGCATGGTGATATCTCAAGGTTGTTTTGTTTGTTTGTTTTTTGTGTTTTGTGTTTTTTTGAGATAGGGTCTTGCTTTGTAGTTCAGGCTGACCCTGAGCTCACTATGTAGCCCAGGCAAGCCTCGAACTCAGCAATCCTCCTGTCTCTGCCTCCCAAGTGCTGGGATTACAGGCGTGAGCCACCATGCCCGGCTATCTTGAGTTTTTTAAGCTTTGGAGACATTTTCATGCTAGGCACCATCCCCAGAGATTCTGATGTAGTAGATCTTGGGTGAGATCCAAGAATATACATATTTCTAACAAACTAATGATGGTGATGCACTAGATTCACAAGTTTAAAGGCTCCCAAGCAGGCTTTGACTTCCTCCTACCATTCCTTTTTACTGCAAGTTCCTGGACTCCGATTTAGATCTCCAACAGATCTCCTCGATTTACACCATTCTTCCTAGCACAGAATGAGTAAGAACTTTAATAAGGAAGCCTGCCTCCAAACCAGAGAATTCAAGTCAATTCTAAATTATATTCTAGGAGCCAAACTCTGGGGTAAGAATAGCAACCAGTTAAAGCAGTATGCAGAAATGAATCGGAGGGGCAGGACTAGAAAGAGATAAACACACCAGACTGTTGGCATTTGGTCTCCTACTTGACCATGTTAGACTTGGTCGCCATCTATGACATGCCCTTGACTCTCTGCTTACACTGCCCCCAGGTTTCTGGCTCATGTGAGCTCCTACACGGAGACGCCAGTGGTGGCCTGCATCGTGTCAGGGTTCCTGGCCGCTCTCCTCTCGCTGTTGGTCAGCCTGAGAGACCTGATAGAGATGATGTCCATTGGCACACTCCTCGCCTATACTCTGGTCTCTGTCTGCGTCTTGCTTCTTCGATACCAACCTGAGAGTGACATCGATGGTTTTGTCAAGTTCTTATCTCAGGAGCATACCAAAAAGAAAGAGGGCATTCTGGCTGATTGTGAGAAGGAAGTTTGCTCTCCCGTGAGTGAAGGGGAAGAGTTTTCTGGCTCAGCCACCAACACTTGCGGGGCCAAGAACCTCCCATCCTTGGGAGACAATGAGATGCTCATCGGGAAATCGGACAAGTCGACCTACAATGTCAACCACCCCAACTATGGCACCGTGGACATGACCACAGGCATAGAAGCAGATGAATCTGAGAACATTTATCTCATCAAGTTGAAGAAGCTGATCGGACCGCGGTACTACACCATGAGAATCCGGCTAGGCCTTCCAGGGAAAATGGACCGGCCCACTGCAGCAACAGGGCACACGGTGACCATCTGCGTGCTCCTGCTCTTCATCCTCATGTTCATATTCTGCTCCTTCATCATCTTTGGTTCGGACTACATCTCAGGCCAGAGCTGGTGGGCCATCCTTCTGGTTGTTCTAATGGTGCTGCTGATCGGCATCCTGGTGTTTGTGATCCTGCAGCAACCAGAGAACCCCAAGAAGCTGCCCTATATGGCCCCCTGCCTCCCCTTTGTGCCTGCTTTTGCCATGCTGGTGAATATCTATCTCATGCTAAAGCTCTCCACCATCACCTGGATCCGGTTTGCAGTCTGGTGCTTTGTGGGTAAGCAACTTCTTTTTGAACCTTTGAAAGGGTCTCTCTTTCCCTCCTTCTCTCCTTCTCTCCCTGCCTCCTTCTCCCCTCTTCATCTCTCTCTCTCTCTCTCTCTCTCTCTCTCTCTCTCTCTCTCTCTCTCTCTCTCTCTCTTTCCTTTTCCCTCTCCCTTTCCTTTCCTTCTTCCCTTTCCCTTTCTCAGTCCTGGGAACAGAACTGGTAACATTTTACCACTGAAATACATCTGCAGCCCTTCTTATTTTGAGATGATGTCTCACCAATTTTCCTAGACCAGGTTCAAACTTGCAATCTTCCTGCCTTAGCTCTAGGTAGCTGGGATATAGGTGTATATATTTGCACCTGACTGAATAAACTTATATCAGTGTTTCCTTCCAATTGGTCTATGCACCTCCATTCTTAAGAAAACTGGCTGGCACTATGCACCCTTGCTTTCTACAGTAGAGTCAATAAAGTCACTTGTCCCCTTTCTGCCTGTTAGGTTTTGTTCTTAGTTACTGGTACTGGTAGAATGATGTTGATCCATGATTTCACTGAATACTACATTATTGACATTTCTTCTCATGTAAGAATAATTAAAACTAAGAAAAGTTCATTTAAAGTGAACGTACTTTTTAAAAAAGGAACACAAATAATATCATTAAAAGGGAGGTTGATTGGAATTCTGTCTCAGAAAGTAAAAACTGTGAAACAAAACATGAAGAAATTCATTTATCTCACATTTGGTAACACTAAAGTACTATGCTCTAAGTTTTTTCTTTTTTTTTTTCTTTTTTTTTTTGAGACAGGGTCTCACTTTATAGTTCAGGCTGGCCCCGAGCTTGCTATGTAGCCCAGGCAAGCCTCGAACTTAGCAATCCTCCTGCCTCTGCCTCCCGAGTGCTGGGATTACAGGTGTGAGCCACCATGCCCAGCACTGTGGTAAGTGGTATTGATGGCTGGTGGGCGTGAGTCTCCACGCCCAGCATTGTATGTGGTTACCGGGATCAAACTCAGGACCTTACGCTTGAGAGGCAGGTGCCAGAACCACTGAGCTAAATCTCCGGTTCTTATGCTCTAAGTTTTAAATGAACAGAATATGAATTACAGAATTAAAAGCATTATCCTTCTGACAAAATTGTATCATGACATATTCAGCATCCCCTTAGTACACGGTGCCTTTTGTATCATAACAAACCGTTTTGCACTTACGTTTTTCTTCCTTCTCTGATATTCAGCCATCCTTGCTGATTTTCTCTCCTCTGCTGTTCATACTCTCTGATCCTCAGTGGTTTAAGCTTTCCGTATGGATGCAATGGTCTTGTCTCAACTTACTTCTGTTGATTTCAAGAAATACTATATCTTTTCCAAGATTTCTAATCTTACTTTGTGATCAATTTATGTTGTATTTGCTTTATGCAGTTACCATCTCTATCACTGATATTTATGACATGGCTAGGGATTGATACAGTTATAACTAGAGAGGGATGGCTAAACCAAGACTACTTTTAAAGTTCCTGAGTCACTATTTTTTGTTTGTTTGTTTTTTTTATTTTGTTTTTGAGACAAGTTCTCACTACGTAGTTCAGGCTGGCCTTGAACTGACTGTGTATCTGAAGCTGACCTCATATTTGTAGCTCTTCTCCTGCCTCAGTCTCCTGAGTGCTGAGATTATGGGAGCATAGCACCATCTAGCCCTTAATCACTAGTTGTATGTCCCTTATGCAGTTTGGTGACACTGGGGTCTCTGATAACCAAAATTTAGCTATGAAGGATCCTTGATTACTTTGAGAAGTAGGCAAGTAATGGATTAAGCACGTCCTGCCTAAAGAAGAGGAAAGAGTCGGGTGTGGTGGCTCAGGCCTGTAATTCCAGCACTCGGGAGACAGAGGCAGGAGGATTGCTGAGTTCAAGGGTTGCCTGAGCTACCTAGTGAGCTCAGGGCCAGCCTGGACTATAAAGCGAGACCCTGTCTCAAAAAAATAAAAAATAGAAAAAGAAAAAAGAAGAATGAAAAAATATCTGTAAATCAACTGGCCTGACGAAGAGGACAGAGACTTGATTAGCAACCCATACACTACTTGAGGCCAGAGAAGTGGAGTTCAATTCGTGTCCTCTGTGCCTAGAATAGAGTTTCTATGCTTTGTGCTTGGGAACTGCCTCTTAAATTGTATAAGGTATTTTTCGAATGGGAAAAAGAAACTCAAGTCAAACAACGAGAAAGACCTTCGAGGAGGTAGAATCTGAATGGGGCTTATAAGATTTAGACAGAGGGAGGCAGAAAAACGTAGTCATCTGAGGAAAGATGGTGCCTTCAGCAGCTTCCTCAACTCTGTGGGCCTCTCTTGGCTTCTGTTAACACCGTGTCCTCATTCTTTATCATTCTCTATTAGACTTTCTTGAGAAGAGCCCACAGACTCACTGAGATTCTCACCATTTATACAATCTAACTACAATCTCTTATGCTGGTTTAAACACTTCCCACTGCAACATGTTCTCACCAATGCACAGAGTCTATTCTGGGCAGAAATGACTGAAGTGGGTGGAAATATTTTAATCATGATTTTGTGAAGAGAATGAAGCCATAGACATCAATATACATGGACTGATTCATTCATTCACAGACCATTAAAACTAGAGGGGACTTCAGATCTAGTACAGCGTGCATACAGCGCTGCCCATTCTGCCAGTGGCCCATCAGCTGGTTTTAAAGACAATTTGAGCTGGGCATGGTGGCTCACGCCTGTAATCCCAGCACTCGGGAGGCAGAGACAGGAGGATTGCTGAGTTCAAGGCTTGCCTGGGCTACATAGTGAGCTCAGAGCCAGCCTGAACTACAAAGCGAGACCCTGTGTCAAAAAAAAAAAAAAAAAAAAAAAAACTAAAGAGAATTTGAATGAACTTTCTATAATGTTTTATAGCCACACATTTTCATATATATTAGAAAAATATATATTTATACATGAATCTGGTGATTTCACAAATACTTTTTCTCACGAAGAAACTATAAGTTTTTTTCATTTAAAAAATGAGTCATTTTTTAAAACATCAGTACAGGTGCCATATGATTTATAGTAAAAATTAACACTAAAATAGCATCTATATACAGCCATTATTCTAAGGATTTTACTTATTGAGTTTGTGTCATGAATTTATTCAGTCCTCACAGTGATCTCCATTTTAAGATAAAGAAACTGAGATGCTTGCCCAAGGACAGGCACCAGAATTTAGCAGAGCCAAGATTAGAACCAGGGGTGAGGGCCAGCGTCCATAGCCAAGGCACTAACACTGTAGCATATAAATAAGGAGAGTCAGGGAGACACGGAAGCGATCAACCAGCTTCTCACCCTTTCTGGTCTTGATTTTACAGAGAAGTAAACTGAAGCTACAGGAAGTTAGACAATGACTCTAAGGACAACCAGAAGTCGTCTGAAGGCTATTCCTGGAGTCCAGTATTCCTGTGTCAGATGTGGGGCTCTAGATCCCCACCAGGTGCCTCTGAGCAATGCTCTTGTTGGATCAGAAGGTTCCGTGGTGATTAGCATGTCAAATCAAGGTTGGCTCTACAGGCATGACCCGTGATCAGGGCTTAATATTATGCCCCTGCCATCCTGAATTCCTTTTAAATTATTTTATTCTTGTTTTATTATTATTATTTTGAGACAAGGTCTGGTTTTGTAGTTCAAACTGGCCCTGAGCTCACTAGGTAGCCCAGGCAAACCTCAAACTCAGCACTCCTGCCTCTGCCTCCTGAGTCCTGGAATTACAGGTGTGAGCTACCACACCCAGCATTATGGTATGTGGTACTGATTGCTGGTGGG
>PVIC010039831.1:0-16952 GCA_004025085.1 Thryonomys swinderianus | reverse complement strand
TGGTAGACATTTAACATTTTATAGAATAATATTTCAGGAACTCTAGTATTATCTACAGCATACTTGGAAAGACAAGGACTATATTCAATGTTATTACTCTAAACATATCTCCCATCTCTCTCTCTCTTTTTTTTTTTTTTTTTTGAGACAGGGTCTCACTTTGTAGTTCAGGCTGGCCCTGAGCTCACTATGTAGCCTAGGCTAGCCTCAAACTCTGCATCCTCCTGCCTCTGCCTCCCAAGTGCTGGGATTACAGGCGTGAGCCACCACACCTGGCATTACGCTATGTGGCACTGATTGCTGTTGGGTGTGAGTCACCATGCCCAGCATTGTGGTATGTGGTTACTGGAGATCAAACATGGGACCTTGGGCTTGCAAGGCAGGTGCCAGAACTGGAACCACTGAGCTAAATCCCCAGCCCCTCCCAGATCTCTTTTGACTGAAGAATTTTTCTGTAATTCTATTTTCCTCTGCCCCTGGTTGGTGTTTCTCAGGAATCGATCCTCCATGATCTGGTCTTTCTCTCTGGCTCCATTTATTTTGCAAAGGAAATCATTAACCACTTGACTCTTTCACGTCTACGGTCAACTCCACCTTTATTACTGCCCCTCTATATGCGGTAACTTGGTCAATGTTCATCTGCTCTGGACTGAAATATTAAGAACTAAGGAAAGGGGCCGGAGATTTAGCTCAGTGGTTCTAGCACCTGCCTTGCAAGGGCAAAGGTCCTGAGTTCGATCCCGGTAACCACATACAATGCTGGGCATGGTGACTCACACCCACCAGTAATCAGTACCACATACCACGGTGCTGGGCGTGGTGGCTCACGCCTGTAATCCCAGCACTTGAGAGGCAGAGACAGGAGGATTGCTGAGTTCCAGGCTTGCCTGGGCTACATAATGACCTCAGAGCCAGCCTGAACTACAAAGCGAGACCCTGTCTCAAAGAAAAAAAAACTAAGGAAAGGATCTGGGTCATCTCTCTCACTTAAGAAATTTCTCTAAGGTCCTCACACAATGAGTATTGCAGGGTGAATGCTTGAGTGCTGTACCAAAGGCATCTCATTATCTATGGGCATCAGCATGACTCTGGAGATGGCTCCATGCCTTTGGGCATTGATGTATTTGCTGGGCCTCTGTTTTCACACTTCAACATATTCAAGATATGTGTTCCTGATCAATTACTCTTAGTGATCCTCAGTTTTCCTTATTGTTGGTTATGTGAGGTTGACCAGAGGACTACTACTCCAAGATATGAGATGATATTAAGTCTTTTTGAATTTTAAGTGTTGAAACAATCATACTCCTGGCTTGGAGATTTAGCTCAAATGGTACTGTTCCTACCTTGGAAACACAAGAGCCTGAGTCTGATTCCTGGTACCACCCCCCCCCCAAGAAAAGAATCAAGCTCTTGTTTTGGTAGGAAAGATAAATTGTATTATCATTGAGACATGGAAAAATTCTTCCTTCATCTAATGTTACATGTCTCTTTTCCAAGAGAGAGAAGCCCGGGAAAACAATTGCTAGGTTTTGAAGTTTGTGTATAGATTGTCCACCAATGACAAATCATTACCATCTGCATTGCATGAATCAGAAGTAAGTCTGTTAGGAGCTTCCATGATGCTGCCCGTTATCTCAGTCTGAGTCCTTGGAGATTTTGCAATCTGTAATCTCTGTACCTGATTTACCCACAAAGGATGCACTCATAGAGGTGGTCATATTGTATTGATGAATACTTTGCAAGTCTCTGAGGTCTTACTGATGTAAGAAAATATATATGAGGTACATTCTGTTTCCCCCCAAATCCACTAGCAACAGCAGCTTACACTTATCTGTAAATTGGGGAAATTCAAGTAAAGTTTCCCCTTATTCCACCTGGAATGTGCCTTCCACCTGACTGGTGCTGCAATATTTTACAAGATTTCTATAGGCACAAGAGAGAGAAAAATTTCAGAGCTTTCCTCCCCCTTCTTGGTCTGCACTCAGTGTTTCACACTTTCCACTCTCCATGCTCAGAGCACCTACATGACTAAGCTTCAAATTGCTTTTTCTGCCATCAGTGCTATTTAACATTCCCAGAGAAAACCCTGTGTCAGTCAAAGGACTCAGGTGAAGTGACATCTCTTCCACTGAAATGTTTCACACCGCCTGGCATTATGGTATGTGATTACCAGGTTCTGAACCAGGGACCTTGTGCTTGCTAGGCAGGAACCAGCGAGCTAAATCTCTGGCCCTGCATCTTGTACTTTTAATTTTCTCTTATAATCAATATTGTGAATTTTGTTCTCATTTGATATGAAAATATTAGACAACGACGACAAAAAACAAAGCTCTTTTCTGTCCTGAGATTCTCATGACTCAGTTTGAGAAATTCTCTTGTACTGCACACGGTAACTGTGGAAGTGGGTCAAGGATCTGTTGGTCTTCAGTAATATTGAAAGACCATGTCAGGAAGTGGGAGAAGCCTTCTGAAATTGGCAATGTTTGAATGAGGCCTTGCTTGCATGTGTACTTGTGATTCACATAATGACATAGAGAGTTAAGTGCCAGATAGAAAAGGCAGCATGTAAATTTTGGGATACCTCTATTGATGAAAGCATTATATTACCATACAGCTCCACCAGCCATACCTACAAGTGTACTTTACTAAAATCCCACATTTCGCAAGCCAAACAAGCTGTTAACATGTGTATCACATGGCTCCAGGAAATACACTCCTTCTAGCGATATTAAAGTCCTGAAGGGACAGAGTTTCAGTCTGTAAGGAGGGAACTGCAGGGCATGGTGAGCATAGGGTCTGAAGTCTTAGGTGTCCCTGCTTCATCAGAAGGAAATGGCTGAATGGATGAGCAGTGGGGCTCCCCTTCAACAGTCATTCTGAACCTCACGCTTGGGCCTATGCTTACTTTCAGAATTCAGGGTTTTTTAGGACCCTGGAGGAGTAGCAAACGTCTGGGAGAGTTGAAATGTTTGCTTTTCTTTCATCTTTACTCCTTTGTAACTCTAATATTTTCATGCACACAATAATTGCGCTCCTTTTGGGGGCATATAATTCATTTTCTTGGCTGCAAATGAAGAGACGGAGAGTGTGAAAAATCTTGACAAGGAAGCTTGCTGCCTCACTCCCAAATATCGATCTCTCAAACAGCCTGTCCTTATTCTATTCGATTGTGCTCTGGCCCGGCCTGGCTTCTGGATGTTTTCTGACATCAAGAGGTTGATTATTCCTAGCTTATTGACCTTGGGACTTTCTGAACACTTTTGTGACCCATTTTCAGTAAGAGTCCACTGTGTCTTTCAAGAAAACAGGCCCAGCACTGAAAATCCTGGGCTAAAGCCCTGTAATGCAAATATCCTTCAGGCGAGGTGAGGTCAACACTGTAGAAGACAGCCGGGTCCAGAAATCTTTGCCTTGCAGTTTTTCATTTGGGATCCTGTACAGCAGGCAGAGGTTTGTGCTCTCCGGGTTCGTGGCTCAGAGGGAGGGCGTTAGAGCAGGAGCCAATCGGTGATGAGGGGCGGGCTGTAGGAACTGTCCAATCAGGCGGGCCAAAGTAGGAGGGTTCTTCCGGTGTCATGGCGCCAAAACGCAGCTCCAGAGCGCAATTCTGAGAGCAGAGTTTGTCCCACTCCCTGCTGTGACTTCTGCTGGCTGCAGCCTGTGTGGAAAAGACCCAGGAAGACCCGCAAGCCACGCAATGGTGACGTTGCGGGACGGGAGCTCTTAAACGGGTTGGAATTGGGATGAGATCCAGCTGAAAGTGGTCACGACCAGCTAAGGCTAGAGCCTCTGTGCTAAACCTCAGACCCTGAGGTCCTCCTGGAGCGGCAGCGGGTCACCTGTTCTTTTGGCCCTTTCTGGGGCGACGTTCATTCTGGTTCCGCAGTCTCCGGCCCCACCTGTGACACCGCCAGCCTGCAATGCTGCCTTGGGAAACTCTCTGCCCCTCTTACTTCTCCACTAGTCTGGGGAGGGGAAGGCGCCTCCGGAGACCCTGACTCAATGTGGGTTGGAGCTGGGTGCAACGGTGGGGAGCCAGGTCCCTGGTCTCATTTCTGCCAGCAGCAGGTCTGGAGGATCTGAAGTTTATAAATATCTGTGACTCAGGATCTCAGCCGCAACTCCTTTCCTCAGTTTTGTGGGTATTTTAAGAAGCATTTGTACCGATCTCCTAAAGGTCCATTATGTCCTCATACTTCCAAACTCGTGATAGGTGTTGACAAAGGTCCCGAGAATTCTAAGAAGTGTGGTGGAATGCCTTGGTGGTGGAGCACTTGCCAAACACTCAGATAATACCTGGGCTCTATAAAGAGTGGTGCAAAAAAAAACCTTGTAAAGTGCTTCATTGTTTCGGTAACAACCCCTACTCCCACTTAGACTCCTTAAATGAAGAGTACCATAGAGTTTAGAATTGTGAGAAAAATGGAAAGCATGTTAAAGTATTAGCTAAGGGTAGGAGATAGTGTATCTGGTGTGGACAATTCCAGAAGGAACTGCCTGTTCAACCAACGCTGAGAAATGCCCTAAATGGGGACATTTGCATGGACATAACTGCGATATGTGCATGAGTGGAAAGGGACAGTGGTGTCACACCCGCCCTATGGCTGTAGAGATTGACCTGATTGTAGACGTCGTTTAAATACTAAATGCTGTCAGAAGCACATTTGAGAAGGATTAGTAGAGTAGAGCAGAGGTCCTGAAAGTTGTGCAAGGACATCGATGTTTAGGCACGGAGAGTTCTCTGCTTAAAGTGGATCAAAGGGAGTGTAAAGGAGGCAAAAGAGAAAGGAATGATAAAGGGTACCAATAGTAGCACTTCCCCCATAGAAGAAAAAAGTCGGGTTTTTCTTAGGGTAAGCATGAAGGAAGAATCGGGTGCTCTCATGGGCTATGAGTTGGCCAAAAGTCAGAGGTTTTGAAGAAAGGAGGGGAACTTGATAATATGTAATTTTGCCTTCTATTGTCACCGATGAGTTAACTGAATTATTTCTAAGGCAAAATGGGAAATTAGGAAACTGTCTGGCCTTCTGTAGGTATTTAAATAGTGTGGATAGCATCACTGAAGTAGAAGGAAAGGGAGTTCCCAGGATACAGAAGATTTCAAGTGTGCTTGATGTTTTTATTGAACAGGAACTGAACTCTGGAATTTTGCTCTGAGCTACATATCCCCAAATTTTTATTTTATTTTATTGTTTAATTTTGAGATAAAGTTGTACCAAGTTGCCCAGAATGGTGTAATCTTTTGATAGTGTTTATACCTCACTGACTTTTGAGGTGACATACATGTGCCACTATGCTTGTTTGAGATTGACATTAATTGCTCATCATGATTTACCTCTATTTCAGTGCTTGAGTAAAATAAAAGTCAGCAAGGCCTGGTGGCTCACCTTTGCTCTCAGCCACTTGGGACACCAAGACAGGAGTGCTACAGCACCAACGCCGGCCTGCACATCTGAGCGGCACCCTCTTTCAATCAAAAATATAAATTCTGAGATATATCTCTACTGAACAGTAACTTGTTTAACATGCTCTAGTCCCTGTGATAAATCTCCACTGCTGACGAATAAAAGCAGTATGCATCAGTGGAAATCATAGTTTGAGTTTTTTATTTTCTAATGTTTTTGCACACTAGTGATATATGGTACCATATTTGTGATGGTGGACAGCAGTGATGAACTATCCCTCTGTTAGCAGCAGGACAGTAGTGGTAAACAAGCAGTGATTTACACGCACTGCATTTGATAAAGCACTTGAGATTTTAGTATTTTATTATGAATTCTTATGTATGTTTGCTTGGGGAGGCATATTCTGTACATTTTCAACACATTTTCTTTTCAACTCCCTTTGGGTTAATCATGATATTTTTGCTTTGTAATTTAATTAGTGTCTATTTCACCTTCTTCAAAAAGTCCTCTGGTGGGGCCGGAGATTTAGCTCAGTGGTTCCAGCGCCTGCCTCGCAAGCGCAAGGTCCTGAGTTCGATCCCAGGTCACCACATACAATACTGGGTGTGGTGACTCATGCCCACCAGCCACATACCACAGTGCTAGGCGTGGTGGCTCACGCCTGTCATCCCAGCCCTCAGGAGGCAGAGGCAGGAGGATTGCTGAGTTCCAGGCTTGCCTGGGCTACATAGTGAGCTCAGGGCCAGCCTGAACTACAAAGTGAGACCCTGTCTCAAAAAAAAAAGCCCTCTGGTGAACGTGATACTCATCAAATACTTTCCTTTTTTGATGCTGCATTAATCAGGACCCCCAGAGCAATAAAATCAAGAGAACAATAGGAATAGTATTTGGAAAAGGGAACATTACACTGGATTTTCAGTTTTTCTCTTTGTTTTGATTTGCTTTAGTTTTTATTATTAATATTATAAAGAGGTGCCTCACACCTGATCATACTGTCTGACATACATCACCATAACAAGGGGATAGGATGGGGATTTTTTTAATGATCAGACTCAGGCCCTAGAAGTTTCAGCACAAGACACCAAGCATGTGCAAGGCTGAAGAGAAAGCACTTCCATTCCTAGTTCTCATTTATGCTTATTTTGGAACCCCTTCTAACTGCTTTAACCTTGGGTAAACCTTGCTATTCTATGCCAGTTCGCCATTATGTAATCTGATTTCCATTTCTGTGACATTAAGAGTTGAAGGCATGTCTGTCCAGGGTTCTTTCCCCTTTGCAGTGATTTGTATCTCTCTGGAAAAAGGAGGGGCTTGTTAACTAACTAATATCCTATACTCTACTCGAAGTGCAACATCCTCATATATAGGTTACTTGGATATGAGTAGAATGAGACATGGGTGCCACCTCTCACATAACCCTTACAGTCCGGGATAGTTGGTAGAAATGTTTACAATAATAAAATGCTTATTGAGGTAGCTCTTTTCTTTTTTTTTTTTTTGCAGTACCAGGGATTGAACTCAGGCCCTTGTGCATCCAAGGTTGGCAGTACCACTTGAGCTAAATCCCTGGCTCGAGGTAGCTCTTTTCATAAGTGGGTTGTTGATGTAGGGTTTAAGCACCAAATGTCAGATCTGCATGCATATCAATGATAGGATACAAAAGGGTTTCTTATGCATGGAAGCATGAAGAAGGGGCATAGAGTGTATCCTAGGAAGAAGCTGTTGAGGCTTGGGGAAATGTCAACTCCCAAAATAGAAAAGATTCACCCTTGAGATTGAGATATTTTATATGACAGCAAATAAATGGTCTTATGCTGACTTTAGTTAAATGAGTCAAATACCAGAGGTCTAAAGGAAAGAGAAAAACTTTAGAAATGTTAGATTAATAATTCATCTATTACTGTTATATAAACATTTATGAGTCAAAATTGAATCTTAGAAAAGTATGTCTGTTCTTGTTGGTTAAAAACTTAGATGGGTAGTGTTGTCTGTCATTGGATGAATAGTTTGTCTTGAATCCAGGACATTTTCTCTCAGCTACATCCCTTTCTTTTAAATTGTCATTATCATTATTTTTCTTCTTCTACCTCTTTGTTTCTGTTGTGCATTTTATATGATTATATTTTGTGTTGTCTCAAGAAATTCAGTAGGATTATGTCCCAGTAATTTCTAATTTTCCAGTGTTGATCATAACTATTTATAACTAAACTAAACCCACTTTACATGTCCCACTGTTTCAGAGACAGTCTTGTCTCTTAGCATATTCAGAAGTACTTATCCTCTTGTTGCATCTTGTGAGGTTAAAGTTCATTAATCCTGGATTTGTAAACTTACAGGATTAGGGATACAGGTTTAGAAGGAAAAATAAACCACTTTGTTGGAAAGAGGAGAGAAGATAGGAGATAGACAGTTACATTGTTGAAGTGAGGTAGCCCCAGAGCTCAACTCGAGGGTCTTCCTTCTTAGCCCCTTTTGTTATCCAGCACTTCCTTCAGAAGTGGGTCACCACCCAAAGTTTTTCAGGTCCATCTTGCCTCAAATAAGGAATTGGATGAGACATGCCAGTATCAGTGCCAAAGTTTATTTGAAAGATGGGGTGAATGGAAGCAATGAGCTTTATAGAATAAACTTGTGCCAAACAATGAGAAAAATGAGGGTAGAAGTAACAACAACAAAAAAAAGAGGATAAGAATGAAAAAAAAAATGGCACACTGCATCTGAGGAACATGCTGTGGACTGCCATGGAAACTCAGGCAGAATGGCAGCTTTCCATGATGGCCGCTCTTTATGCCATCCACATCGGAAGTTCACCAGAGTTCTGTATGGGTCCTTGCATAGCCCTTGGATCTTGTAATTGAAAGGCCCCAATCATTTCCCAAACAGCTTTCCTATGCCCTATTGCCTGTTACTTTTATTACATGGCAAGAAGGGACTCTAGCCCTTGAGAGTTGTTATAATTTGATTGGCAACTTTGGGCTCTGAAACCCCAGATATTGCCATTGACCCTCTTTATTGCTTATGCGCAAGTTCTTGGATAAGCTTCTTTGGGTCTTTGTTCTATTAAGGTGTTATCTCTGAACTTTACAGCTGAGCCTCACAAGACTGAATTAACAATTAGTAAGGCATATATATATTTCTTCCAGATATGTATAACCCCAGCTCTATTGAGAATCGATATTCCACATACATGTGGGTCCACTGAAGTTTTTTATTCCTGGGATCTATTTGCCATTTTCTTTGCTACTAGTACAGTCTCATGAAAGGTGGAAGTTGAACTGTATTTTTTTTACCAGATTATATATTTGTATTTAATTTTTTTGAAAGTTTTCCTTTTTGTGGGAAGTTTGAGACAGGGTCTCACTTTGTATTTCAGACTGGTCTTGAGCTTACTCTATTAGCTGAGGCTGTCTTCAAATTCATGAAATCCACCTATGTCTGCTTCCTGAGTGGTAGGATTACAGACATGCACCACCTGTAATTTCATGACTGAAATTTTCTAAGTTCTTAAAAGATTTTAATTTTGTAATTTGTTTTGGTTCTTTGAGACAGGGTCTTAGTATGTAGTTAAGAGTGGTTTTGAACTCACTGTATAAACTAGCTTTGGCAATCCAGGCATTCTTCCTGCCTCAGCCTACAGAGAGTTGGGATTACAGGTGTGTGCCACCATGCCGGCTCTGACATTTTCCTTTTATGCCTAACTACTCTGATATATTAGTTGTCAATGCATATGATGCACGTTATTAATCTTCCACTCTTACTCCCCTAGAATTTCTTATTTCTGAGGGCAAGATAACCACTTGCTAACATTGACTTAAAAGATAATTTTCCAGCCTTTTCCTGGATTTGTTGTTCATAGACTTGTTCTAATTAAATTGTTTCTATTAACATGTAAATTATTAGTCCTATACCATATTTATTGTTCACTTACGGGTTTTGTTTTGTTTTGTTTTGTTTTTAACGACACCAAATTCAAGTTTCAAAATACTGGTCTGGGAATGTAGCTCAGTGGTGCTGCTGCACCTGCCTGGTAACTGCAAGATCCTGAGTTCACTTCCTGGTACTAAAAGAAAATTTTTTTTTCAAGATGCTGCTTAAGTATAATCAAAGAAAGAAGGACTCAGTGCCCAAAAGGATAAAATATGAAGCACTATTACCTATGGTCTCTCAAAGCCATTCTTTAAATATTCATCTGCCCCAGTGTTTTGTGGATGGTAATTTTGTAGGCTCCCTCTGTGAGTTCTCCCTTAGCAGCAGTGCACTGATAACCTTGCATCGACCTACAAATGAACCTGTGCTCCTGTTCTCCTTTTACATTAGCAGTAAGTATCAATCTAGAATCAGAATTGCTACCTGAAAATAAAAAATGTGCTTAAACATGAATTTCATGACCAAAACATGGAATTAATATTTGCAGGATTTGACTTCCAGTCAGCTGTTTTTTGTTGTTGTTGTTGTTGTTTTATTGATACGGGGTCTCATTATGTAGTTTAGGCTGTCCTTGAGTGCACTGTGGAGCCCACACTGGTCTTGAACTCATAGCAATCCTCCTGCGTCAGCTTCATGAGTGCTGTGATTACTGATATGCACCACCACACCTTGCTCATAGTTTAACTTTTTATGTGAGAATTTGAGATATCCGGGCTGTGAGTCTCAGCCTTTCAGACATGTATGTGTGATCATTTAGGAGGCAGTGACCTTTGAGGACGTGGCTGTGAACTTCACCATAGAGGAGTGGACTTTCCTGAATCCATCTCAAAAGAAGCTCTACAGAGATGTGATGGGAGAAACCTTTAGGAATGTGGCAGCTCTAGGTAAGGATGACACCTCTTTCTCATTTATACGTTCAGAGAATATTGTTTGTTGCTCATAGTGTAGTTTGATTTGATAGAATGTGAAAACATTCTGAAGAATATCTCAGGCCTGGTTACATTATACCATGAAACTAAATGGAATCTGTCAGTTTTTATATAATAGTATAATGAGTCCGTGTATTTCTGTGTCTACAATTCAGGAAGAGCCTGGGATAACCAGGAAGTTGATGAAGAATACAAAAGTTACTGGAGAAATCCAAGGTAATTTGCAGTAACAAGAAAAATGAATGTTCCTCGAGAATCAGGATGTGAGCAGAAACTGTCAATCAAGGAAATGAGGCCAAGTTCAATTAAATGTCACAAGTACTCTCCAAAGATGTATATAGCTGCAGTATGTATAAACTGATAATTGAGTTATAAAAATGTATGAAGTTGCAGTTAGGTTTTGTATATAGGCATATGTGAAAAGAATAGACTTTGAGTTTTTACAGGAACCCATCTTCAGGATATCTACTTCTGTATTCATGTGAATATAAGACAGTCATTATCTAAAAATTGCCAACCTTGAAGCAGTGTTCAAAGTAGAAATGAATGCTAGTGTGATAATAGATGTCTGCAAACCATTCTCCAGAGAATTAAGTCCATTTATGATTTAAAATTCTTGGAAGGCACCCTCCAACATTTCTGAAAGAATGTTAGGTGCAAGTGCATAGATGTCTCAAAAAGTAAAAATAGTAGTTCCATTTGATTCAAGAATACCTCTAATGGGTATATTCTGAAAAGTTAATATCAAAGTATTATACAGATACATGCATACTCATGGTCAGAGCAGGTCAGTTTATAATAGCTAAGCCCTGGACTCAGCTTATGTGTCCATCACTGGATGCTTGGATAAAGAAAACTGTTGTTAGGCTCAGCATGATAGTATGTTCTGTAAACCCAGCACTCTGGCAAGCAGATTCCACAGGATGGCAGGCATAGGCTCTGCTTTGAGCAACTTAATCATCAATGAAAACTCCTCAAAATGAGAAATAAGGCTGGAGGAGTGTGCTAAGACTTACATTTAATTCCAAGCATTAAAAGGAAAAAGAAAATGTGCTGTCTGATCAGCTGAAACAGTGAGTACTATCATGCTGTTTACCAAAAGAAACAGATGGGTCTTCATGACATAACGTTAAATAAAATAGCCCAGACATGAAATGTGAAATGTCACATGGTTTCTCTTATATGAGAAGCCAAAAACTAAAATATCAATTAGGCATAAAATAAAGGATAGGTGGTAGAAACAGGAAAAGCTGACTTTTTGGTAGTGGAAATGACCAACAGGATAAGGAGAGAAAAGGAGAGCGATGGGGGAAAAGGTATCACAATGATCAGTGTGTGATACACTTATGTACCAGTTGCCCACAGTGAAACTAAGCATTGTATATTGCAAAATATGCCAACTGAAAAATACCAAAATGAATACCACTCTTTTGGAAATGGCTACTTTAAAGATATTCTCCGAAACATTCTGGTAATTTGTTGTAAAATTTCTTAGCAGGCATCAAAACAGAACTAGTTCTTGTAAATCATTAATACGGAGATCAATTTTATTTACATTTTTATTTCTTTACAGATACGAAGAGGTTGAGAAAGGCTATCCATATAAAGCTGGGAATCAACATGAAGAAATACTCTGCTGGATTCCAGATGCTAATGCGGACGTAAAACAAGCTGGTTTAGCATCAACTGAAAGCTGTACTTATAGAAAGTCCCCAACTGGGTATGTATCGCCAACTGTACCCATCTTAGCTCACACTGCGCTGAAGTCATATACATATGTAGGATCTGAAGAGAAGTATAAATGTGATCAACACAAAAGAAAGTGTAGTGATTTCCAGTCCTGTAAGAAGCATTCATGGTCAAAGGCTGGAGAGAAGCCCTACAAATATGATCAGTGCGAGAAATCATACACTGATCATAGTGAAAAAATTCCCTTTAGAGAGAAAGGCTTTGTATATAAGAAAAATTTGAAAGTTTCTAGCACACACAAGGATATTCAGATCCATGAAACAAATC
The DNA here is from genome assembly GCA_004025085.1 of Thryonomys swinderianus. Lineage (NCBI taxonomy): Eukaryota > Metazoa > Chordata > Mammalia > Rodentia > Thryonomyidae > Thryonomys > Thryonomys swinderianus. The sequence goes on along the minus strand of PVIC010039831.1, from coordinate 4,675 downwards.
ACACTGGGGGGAAACCCTACAAATGTAAGCAGTGTGGGAAAGCATTCAGTACACACAGTTATTATAAAATACATGAAAGAGTTCACACTGAGGGGAAACCCTATGTATGTAAACAGTGTGGGAAAGCTTTCAGCAAAAACAGTAATTGTCAAACACATGAAAGAGTTCACACTGGGGAGAAACCCTATGTGTGTAAGCAATGTGGGAAAGCATTCAGTACACGGAGTTATTGTAAACTACATGAAAGAGTTCACACTGGGGAGAAACCCTATGTGTGTAAGCACTGTGGGAAAGCTTTTAGCAGACGTGGTGTTTGTCAAAGACATGAAAGACTTCACACTGAACAGATACCCTGTGAATGTAAGCAAAGTGGGAAAGCTTTCAGCACACCTAGTGCTTGTCGAATGCTTGAAAGACTTCATAGTAGAGAGAAACCTTATGTATGTAAGCACTGTGGGAAAGCTTTTAGCAGAAATAGTAATTGCCAAACACATGAAAGAATTCATACTGGAGAGAAACCCTATGTATGTAAGCAATGTGGGAAAGCATTCAGTACACGGAGTTATTGTAAAATTCATGAAAGACTTCACACTGGAGAGAAACCTTATTTATGTAAACAGTGTGGGAAGACTTTCAGCAGACATGGTGATTGTCAAAAACATGAAAGACTTCACAATGGGGAGAAACCCTATGTATGTCAGCAATGTGGGAAAGCTTTCATCACACGTGGTGCTTGTCAAAGACATGAAATACTGCACACCAGAGAGAAACCTCATGTATGTAAGCAGTGTGGGAAAGCTTTCAGCACACGAGGTGATTGTGAAATACATGAAAGACGTCATACTGGGGAGAAGCCCTATGTATGTAAGGAATGTGGAAAAGCTTTCAGCACACGTAGTGATTGTCAAATACATGAAAGACGTCACACTGGGGAGAAACCCTATGTTTGTAAAGAATGTGGGAAAGCTTTTATCACACGTGGTGCTTGTCAGAGGCATGAAAGACTTCACACTGGACAGAAACCCTATATATGTAAGCAGTGTGGGAAAGCATTCAGTACACCTGGTGGTTGCCAAACACATGAGAAACTTCACACTGGAGAGAAACCCCATGTATGTAAGCATTGTGGGAAAGCTTTCAGCACACGTGGCACTTGTCAAATACATGAAAGACTTCACACTGGGGAGAAGCCCTATGCATGTAAGTACTGTGGGAAAGCTTTCATGAGAAATAGTAATCGTAGAACACATGAAAGAATTCACACTGGGGAGAAACCCTATGTGTGTAAGCAGTGTGGGAAAGCTTTCAGTACACATAGTTATTATAAAATACATGAAAGACTTCACACTGGAGAGAAACCTTATGTATGTAAGCAGTGTGGGAAAGCTTTCAGTAGGCATAGTGCTTGTCAGAGACATGAAAGACTTCACATTGGGGAAAAAGCATATATATGTAAGCAGTGTGGGAAAGCTTTTAGCACACTGGGTGCTTGTAAAACACATGAAACACTTCATACTGGAGAGAAACCCTATGTATGTAAGCAGTGTGGGAAAGCTTTCAGCACACGTGGTGATTGTCAAATACATGGAAGACTTCACACGAAAGAGAAACCCTATATATGTAAGCACTGTGGGAAAGCTTTTAGCAGAAACAGTAATTGTCAAACACATGAAAGAATTCACACTGGGGAGAAACCCTATGTATGTAATCAATGTGGGAAAGCATTCAGTACACGGAGTTATTGTAAAATACATGAAAGACTTCACACCGGGGAGAAACCCTATGTATGTAAGCAGTGTGGGAAAGCTTTCAGTACACCTGGTGTTTGTCAAAGACATGAAAGACTTCATACAAGAGAGAAACCTTATGTATGTAAAGAATGTGGGAAAGCTTTCATCTCACATGGTGCTCGCGAGATACATGAAACACTTCACACTAGAGAGAAACCCTATGTGTGTAAGCAGTGTGCAAAACCTTTCAGTACACATGGTGATTGTCAAATTCATGAAAGACTTCACAGTGGGAAGAAACCTTTTGCATGTAAGCACTGTGGGAAAGCTTTCAACAGAAACAGTAATTGTCGAACACATGAAAGAATTCACACTGGGGAGAAACCCTACGTATGTCAGCAATGTGGGAAAGCTTTCAGTACACACAGTTATTGTAAAATACATGAAAGACTTCACACTGCAGAGAAACCCTATGTATGTAAGCAATGTGGCAAAGCTTTCAGCAGAAACAGTAGTTGTAGAAGCCACGAAAGGACTCACTCTGGGGAGAAAATATAGGTAGGTTAGGAGTATGAGAAAACTTACCCCACACATGAAACTTGTCAGACATGAAAAGACTCACCCTAGTTGAGAAACCCTATGTATGCAAGTTGGGAAAGCTTTCAGCACACCTGATACTTGTCAAATACATGAAATGCTTCATACTGGACAGAAACTGTACATGCAAGCAATGTGGAAAAGCTTTCAGCCCAAACAGTGACTGTCATATGTGAAGGATTACTCATTGGAGAAAAATCTCATGCATGTAAACAATATGGAAAGTTTCAGAGCACACAGATGTTGTCAGAAGGGTTATAAAAGCCTGGTACAGTGGTGAGAAATACTGTATAGAAATGATGTGAGAAACTTTCAGTACCTAATGGATATTGTCAAATGCAAAAAAGAGCTCTTCACAATGGGAAAAAACTATATGTAGGATAGATGGGAGAGCCTTCAGCACATGAATATCAGAAGCATGAAAGACTTGGCACTGGAGGGCCGGAGATTTAGCCCAGTAGTTCCAGCACCTGCCTAGCATGCGCAAGGTTCCTGGTTCAATCCCTGGTAACCACATACCACGATGCAAGGCATGGTGACTCATGCCCACTAGCACTCAGTACCACACACCACAATGCTGGGCATGCTGGCTCACGCCTATAACCCCAGCACTTGGGATGCAGAGGCAGAAGGATTACTGAGTTCAAGGCTTGCCTGGGCTACATAGTGAGCTCAAGGCCAGCCTGAACTATACAGCAAGACCCTATCTAAAAAAAACGGGCTCTGGAGAAACCCTACATACATAAGCAGTTTGGGAAAGCTTTTGGTAAGTACAGTGAATGTAAAATACATGAAAGAACTTACACTGAGTACTAATCCTATGTAAGCATTGTGCAAGAACTTTAGGACAGAAAATTGTTATATATGAAATTTCATGAGACTGAAACCATATGCATATAAGTAATGTTGGGAAAGTTTCAGTCCATGCACATTTTAAAATAAATGAAGTCTCACTGGGAAGAAACTTTATATATATAAGCTGCTTTTCAAAATCCTGTGAAAATATGTAATGGAGGCCTATAGAAATTTGTTAAATTTGATGTAAGAATTTCTTCACAAATTTTGCAGAAAATTCAAATCCCAGGTGGAGATGACGAACATACATACATTGTAGCTCACAGTAAAACATACATAGGTAGATAATCTGTCTGTCGGGTTTAATATAAAAGTATTGAGTTGACATAATTTTATGTTTCTGAGTTTGTGCCTAATCTATATTATCTTAATTAAACATGGTGAATAAAGATGTACTTTTCTCTTTGAAGTATGGTTAGTGTCTATGTTACTGTTTTGTCTTTAAAATAAGAAACAAAAATTTAATTTTTTAAATTGATTTGTTAATTGTTGGGATTTTGTTACATTTGTTTTACATCTTTGGTACATATACGCCATTCTCTGTATAATAAAAAGACATTTTTTAACTTGATTCAATTGTTTATATTAAGACACTTTCAGAGAATTGTGAGCATTTTTTTTTTTTTTGAGACAGGGTCTTACTTTGTAGTTCAGTCTGGCCCTGAGCTCACTATGTAGCCCAGGCAAGCCTCAAACTCAGCAATCCTCCTGACTCTTCCTCCCGAGTGCTGGGATTACAGGTGTGAGCCACTACATTCTGCACTGTGGTATGTGGTACTAATAGTTGGTGAGCGTGAGTTACCATGCCTGGTATTGTTGTATGTGGTAACTGGGGATCAAACCAGGGACCTTGTGCTTGCTAGGCAGGTGCTAGAGCCACTGAGCTAAATCTCCAGCCCTGTGAGCATATTTTTTACAAAGAGTTGGTTTTTTGTTTGTTTTGGGTTTTTTTGAGACAGGGTCTCACTTTGTAATTCAGGATGGCCCTCAGCTCACTGTGTAGCCCAGGCAGGCCTCGAACTCAGCAATCCTGCCTCTGCCTCCCAAGTGCTGGGATTACAGGCGTGAGCCACTACGCCCGGTGCCACTGTGCTATGTGGTATTGATTGCTGGTGGGTGTGAGTCACCACACCCAGCATTGTATGTGGTTACTGGGATCGAACTCAGGGCCTTGCGCTTGTGAGACAGGCGCTGGAACCACTGAGCTAAATCTCCGGCCCACAAAGAGTTGTTTTGCACAATTTATAGATTAGCAAATACTTGTTCCAACACCATATGTGTGTGTGTGTGTGTGTGTGAAATTTTGCTTTTTTTCTTTCATAATGAAGGCAAATTAGCATTTACATAAGTTTATTTATTAGCCTCAAAGTTTTGCTTTTCATGTTTATATTGCAGTGACTTTTAACTTGATGTTGTTTTCCACCATATGTACCAATAATAAATTGTACTGCTGTGAGTTTCTGATTGCCATAGACCACCATTCTCATAATGTG